>CAUYUJ010002836.1:195000-322500 GCA_963575745.1 Prorocentrum cordatum | reverse complement strand
TGCGGGACTCCGATGAAATCCTGCAAATTTTTGAAGGGGCCCTCGAGCACCCGCGCAGCGCCGAGGCCTGCGGCCGCGCCAGAAATCGCGCGGATCTGGCGCGCCATGGTCGCCAGGGGCGGCGGTCGCTGAGCCGCGCTGAGGACGGGGGGTCTGAGATCGCCGCCGCCGAAATTCGCCTTGGCCCTCCTGCGCGGGCCCAAGAAAGGATTTCCCGGCGCATCTGCGAGGGGCCTGGCCGCGCCCCCTCGCCCAGGCATTTCCCCCCCGCGCCCCCCCGCCGCCCCGCCGACGCCGACGCCGACGCAGCTCCCCATTCTCCTCGGCTGACCTGACAGGCCCCCGCACCCCTGGAAATATCGCGCCCGCCGCACCTTCCGAGATATTTAGCGCCCGCATTCGTCCTCGGCAATAGTGGCGGGGAGCATTGCTGCGATGCGCATGAGCGAGGGGATCGCCCTTCTCACAGCGGCGCCGGCGTTGGAGAGTTCGGGCTTCGGCTGTGCGGGCTCACGCCCAGCGAGCTTAACATAGCTTAACTGAACCTGGCTGCAACTAGCTTTCACCGCGGAACCTGGCACGACATCTCGGCGCGCAGCGTGCCCCGCGCAACCCTCAGCATTTTGCGCCTTCGGGCAGAACTCCCCGCGCCGTCCCGACGCGGGGCGGCGATTGAAAAGCACGCGAAAAGGCGAAATTAATAATGCAACTGTGGCTCGAGCGGGGGGGGGGGCCCGGCGCCTCGAGCGCCTCCAGGGCGGCAGGCAAGGACCTCTGGCCCCAGCGACGCGCGGTGAAGCGCGCGCGCTCGACCTGCTCGTCATGGGCGACTTGGTCGACGCAGCGAGTTGCGCGGGCACCTGCGGCCGAGCATCGCTGACGCCTGCTTGGCCGCAAACACGTGGCGAAAAAACTCCTTGCTATTATCTGGAATCTCAGCCCTTGCCTCGGCTGCATACAGGATCTTGTCGACCAGCGCTCAAGACGGCGATGGGCCGCGCCTGAAGCGACCAAGGAACAACGCAGATAACGCTGTCCCGCGGCCGCCTCATGGGACGTCTTCTGACGAGGAGTTCGAGGCGAACCCAGCCGTGGCGACGAGGAAGGGCCGCGGCGACGGTGCCATTTCCTTTTCTAACACCGCATGCGGAACGATCGGGCCCACAGGCTGATCCACTTCAGCGCCTTGCGCGCTGAGTGCCCTTCATCTTTCTCGGGGATCCAGGACTCGAGAACCGCAGTGCACTCTCTGATCGTCTCAGACGGCACGATGTCAGAAGCCCAGAAGGCTTCCTCACCGTGGCTGAAACGAGCGGGGATGTTGTCCCCCCGCCACTTCACGTCGCCAATCCTATCGCAGAGCGCAGTCGAGGCCTTGCAGGAAAAGGTCCGGCCCCATCGCAGGGCGGCGCTGAGGCCCGCGACGCCAGCGCTCATGAGGGTTACCATGTGGTGCGACAGCCCGACGGCATGTCTGAGAGCTTGAATCTTGCGTGTCCAAAGGCACTTCAACTGAAACTCCCTGGGGCCGAAATGGCGCCAAGAGCGGGGTTGGAGGCTTCGAACCCCCGACGGGGGGAGCGATCTCAGGATTCCTGGGGGATCCTTGAGGTTACTTCGGGTTCCTGAGAAACCGTCGGTGATTCAGAGAGGAAATATACTAAACGAGCGCTTTTTGGTTTCTCCGCCCCCTCTCCCCCGCGCCTGGAGAGGCGAGCGGCTGCTGTGAGGTTGTTGCATGAGTGAGGCTGACATCCGAGAGCGCGCGCTCCCCACCGTATTCCTCCGCGTCACCGCCCGGACGAACCATCGCTGTTTTCCTTGCGCCACCACTTATGTTATTCAGTTTTCTCGGCGGCCCTGAAGGGCCCCCCAGTCCTAGGAAGATCGCCCCCCCCCACCCCTCGCACCGACAATGACATGTAGCACCCGTATTCCGCAGTTCCTCGGGGCTGACATGTTGGGGCAACAAGGGGGGTGAGGCGGCGTGTCCTGGAGATTCGGCCTCTGTAGTCGAATGTCATGGTGAAGCGCTCGATGGGTGAGCTGCTTGCGCGAACGCCAGTTGCAAACTAATATGGGGGCACCGCGTCTCTATGGCGGCAAGCATTCGGGCGCGTGGCATGAAAGCGTGTGTGCGACACACTATGGCATGATGCAAGCACTGTCATACAATGCGTGTTGTTTCCTGTTGCGCGAAAGAGTCATGCCAAACTAATCGATCGTGCCTGGCCAATGTAGCTGGGAAGCCTGTGGAAGCAACAGGCATGTTGCACACACGTTCCGAAAGCCCCATCAAGGAAGTTGACTCACTGTGCACAAAGCGCTGTGTTCATTGCGCGCACTCTCGCGTGCACCATGCAATACAAATACAACAATGATCATCTCCACGTCGAAAACAGAATTGCGAAAACTATCGGTTTCACTTCTGAGGGCCTCAAAGTGGAAAACTGCGCGGTGACACAATGCACTTGCCTCATTGCCCGCGAGCGCACGATCGAGTACGCGCGCGTGCGCTCGTTCCCGCATGCGCAAGACAGAAACCAACAAATAATGGCCATCTTAACTTCGAAAGCTGAAAGGTGGAAACAAAACGGTTCACTCGTATTCTGAAAGCCTCAACGTGGAATGGTGACACTGCAGATGCTCCCGATGCGCGCGCGCGTACGCGCGCGTGCGCTCGCTCTCGCGTGCGCATCGAAGGTAAGATGGCAATCATTTCATTCTTTGCCAGAACAAAAAAATGAACGCGACAGCGAGCGGCGACATTTTGCAAGTCTTTACTGTTTGTTTGCATTGTGCGCGTGCGCCCGCGCGTGCAATGAGGACAATGTACACTGTCACACTACATTATTACACCTTGGGGCCCTCAGACTACGACTGAAACATCTGGTGCTCACCATTCAGTTGTCGAAATCAAGATGGCCATTACTTACTGGATTTGTATTGCGCAGGCGAGAGCACGCGCGCGCACGAGCAACAAAGAAAGCGCATGGTGTTACAATCTACTATTCCCCGTTCAGGCCTTAAGAATACGAGCGGAACAATTGTCAAAAATTGTTCGAACACAGATGACCCTTGTGCATTGGTATTTGCATTCCTTATGCGACTGAGCAAGCGCGCACAAGCACGATCAAAAAAAACGCATGGCCTCACACTACAACGTCTCACGTTGAGGCCCTCACGATCCTGAACACGACTGGCCCACCACCTGTGAAAATCTGGCACACGTGTTTAACGAATGTGCGCGGCGCTAAGGCGAGACCAACCTTTTGGAAAAGGTTCGCCCTCCACCTGCGAAGCTCTTGCAAACACTTGAAATGCATGTGCGCGGCGCTAAAGCGGAAACCACACTTGGCAACGGACCAGCCCTCCATACGTGAAGCTCTGGTCAACTTCAAAAGCGAATGCGCGCGAGGCTGAATCCAGAAAGGCCATTTGAAAAAGGACCCACCCTCTTGCTGCGAAGCTCTTGCAACATTTGAAGACGAATTTGCGCGGCGCTAAGGCGAGACCCCACTTCTGAAAAGGACCCATCCTCTATTCCTGAAGATGGTGCAAGTGTGTATAACGAATGCGCGCCGCGCTAAGGCGTGAATCACACTTTGCAAAGGGCTGGCCGTCTATACGCGAAGCTCTGGCCAACTTTCAAATCAAATGCTCGCGCCGATTAGGCGAGAATCAGAATTGGAGAAGGACCCAGCCTCCAACCGCGAAGCTCTTGCAACATTTGAAGACGAATTTGCGCGGCGCCACGGCGAGACCCACCTTCTAAACAAGACCAGCCCTCTATCCCTGAAACTGGTGCAAGCTATAATATCGAATGCACACGACGCTAAATTCAACAACCACTTGCTGAAAGGCCCCGCCTTTCATCCGAGAAGCACTTGAGCAACCTCGTAATTGAGTCGAAGGGAAGCCCCTTCCCTTTGATCCCTCCCCCGCCGGGAGGGGGGGGGGTAGCGACCCCCCCCCCGGGTCAGATACGACGCCCCCCCCTGGGACTCCTCTTCCCCTGGGCTCCAGCCAAGCCGACCTTGAGCAACCTCGTAATTGAGTCGAAGGGAAGCCCCTTCCCTTTGATCCCTCCCCCGCCGGGAGGGGGGGGGGGGTAGCGACCCCCCCCCCGGGTCAGATACGACGCCCCCCCCTGGGACTCCTCTTCCCCTGGGCTCCAGCCAAGCCGACCTTGAGCAACCTCGTAATTGAGTCGAAGGGAAGCCCCTTCCCTTTGATCCCTCCCCCGCCGGGAGGGGGGGGGGGTAGCGACCCCCCCCCCGGGTCAGATACGACGCCCCCCCCTGGGACTCCTCTTCCCCTGGGCTCCAGCCAAGCCGACCTTGAGCAACCTCGTAATTGAGTCGAAGGGAAGCCCCTTCCCTTTGATCCCCCCCCCCCCCCCCCCGGGTCAGATACGACGCCCCCCCCTGGGGGGCTCCAGCCAAGCCGACCTTGAGCAACCTCCCCCGTAGCCGATACGACGCCCCCCCCCCGTACCGACCTTGAGCAACGTCGTCATTGAGTCGAAGGGAAGCCCCTTCCCTTTCCCTTCCCCGACGGGGGGGGGAGAGGAGGTCCCGGGGGGGGTCCCGGGGGAGTCCCGGGGAAGTCCCGGGTCAGATACGACACCTCCCTCCCCCACCTTCTCGTCCTTCTCCCCGTTCCCCCAAACCATCCCACAGCCCGTGCCTCTTGCTGCGCATTGCGAACAGGGTCGGCGGCACCGGCCGTCAGGCCTTCGCAATATCGAATGCACGCGACGCTAAATTCAACAACCACTTGCTGAAAGGCCCCGCCTTTCATCCGAGAAGCACTTGCAACATTTGAAAACGCATGTGCCCGACGCTGAAACGAGGACCACACTCTGAAAAAAGGACCCGCCCTCCATCCGCGAAGCCCGGTCAAACTTTGGAACCGAAAGCACGTGGCGCTAAGGTGAGAAATTTCGTTTGAAAAGGGCCCGCCTCCCATCCGCCAAACTTTTGTCAAATTCTATATCTAACGCGCGCGACGCTCAGGCGGGACCAAGCATCCAGGACGGCCCCAGAACCCCCGCTGAAAGCCCCGCGGCCTTTCTCCACGAAGGCTTCCGGGCCCGCCCCGGAGCCTTCGTGGACAAAACGCAGCCCCCCTTTCGGGGCATCGCGGTCGTTGCGCGGAAAGGTCTCCAGGACGGTCCCGGAACCCCTGCCTAAGGCCGCGGGGCCGCCCCTCCATGTCCACAGCCCCATGCGGACCATCTGCGGGAGGGCCACCTGGCCACCTGGGCGTCCTTGCAGCCCTCCCCTGAAGCCCTCCCCTGAAGCCCTCGCCTGCCCTTGTCCACGGAGGCCTCTGGGGCAGCCCGCAGAGCCTTCGTGGACAAAGGACCACGGAATGGCTGTTTGGTGGCCTCCTTGGGCGGGTCCGAGCCGTCTGGAGCCAGCCGAAGCCATCTTCAATGATCTGCTGTTTTTGGGGCGTCTGGGGCCCTCCGGGGGGCTCTGACCTCTGATGGGCCCCTTGGGCCCTCTTGGAAGTCTCTGGGGCCAATCTTGGAGCCACGCCGCAGCTGGAACTTGACGAATCTCACATCTTGGCAGCCTTGCGCGAAACCCTTTTGGACCACATATGGCATCATTTCGGGACGTTTCGAAGCGTCTGCTTCCGTCATTAGGGCCTGTTTGATGGTCCTGGGTGCTTCTCGGAGGCTCTCTGAGACAACGTGGTCCATGCAGCGCTTCGCTGGGCTGTCTGGGATCGTCGTGGGACCGTCTGCAAGCGCAGGGGCACGCCAAGCCGTTTCTGAACCACTTGAATCGCCTGGCGCACGTCTGGCCACCGGCAACACCGGGATTGCGGGAGAGATGACGTTGGGCTCTAGTTTTGCCTCCCTCATCCCCCTAAGAAGCGCCAGAGCCGGCTGCCAACTTCCAGTTTTCTCGCACGCACTGATAACTGAGCTATAGCTGATAACATCGGGCTCCAATTTAGCCTCCCATATCTCGCTGACCAGTGCCACGGCCCGCTGCCACTGCATGCCCTTTTCGCACGCACTGATCACAGCATTGTAGCTGATGACGTCGGGCTCCAGTGTCGCCTCTCGCATCTCGCTGAAAAGACTTACAGATCGCTGCCAATGCTCTCCCTTCGCGCACGCGCTGATCCCAGCGTTGTAGCTGATGACGTCGGGCTCCTCTGTCGCATCCGACATCTCGCCGAGCAGCACCAAAGCCCGCTGCCACTGACCACGCTTCTCGCACGCGCTGATCCCGGCATTGTAGTTTACACAAGGGTGTACAGTCGGCTTGTCCCATGAACTTATGTCAACGGAAGCCTACTCGCACACAATGTTCAGGGTGCTAGGCATACTTGACTACTTGCGGCGTGCTGGCCTGGCAGCGTGGTTCCTAGATCCTGTCAGCGCGCTTCCTATCATGAAATGCGTAGCCAGCGGCTGTTCTGACCGCTTGCTTGATTGTTCACTCGTCAGCTCGCTTTCGCTTCATGCCGCTTGCTGGTGCTTCGTGTGTCATGCTGCTACTGTCTGCTGTTTGCTGAGTCTCGCCGCCACAGGCTGGTGGTTACTGGCGCGCGCTGCTGCTTGATGTAGATTGCGGCTGTGCTTGCGGTTGGGTGGTGCTAGTTGATGTTGCGTGTCTGTTGCTGCATGCGTCTGCTTGCTGCTGCGATGGGATGCTGCACATTCTTACCTCTGGCGCTTGCTGTTTCTGTTTGTGGCGGCTGGGTGCTGCTGATTGCTGGGTCTGCTTGCCACGTGCTGCGGCAGGCTGCTGCTGCTGCTGCTGATGCTTCCTGTTCCGTGCTGCTGCTGCTGCTTGTTGTTGCTTGCTGCGTGCTACCGCTGCTGCTGCTGTTTGCTTCGGTCTGCAGGCTGCAATCGTGGAGTTCTTCTATGTTTGCCATGCTGGTCTGTCCAGGGCCCGCGATTGGGGTCGCCAGGACAAACGTTGGACTTCCAGAGGCCCGCCTAGGCTTTCTCGGGCCTGACTTAGCGAGACTTTCTCAGGCCTGCTGCTGCTAAATGCTGGTGACCGCCTCTCTTGGCTACTGCTGGTAGCTCTGCTGCTGCAGGCGCTGCTGCTGCTTGCGTGCTCCTGTAGGCGGCTCGTCCAGTCTCGACGGCCTCATTGGACCATCTCGGGGCTGTCCCAGAGCTGCGTGGGCTCTCTTGTGGCCAACTGTCGGGGCATCTTGGGTTCCCTGGCCTTGCGTGCACTCCAGGGGGTCTAGGGGGTCGTCTGGGGAATGTCTGGGGCCGTCTGCGGGGCGTTCGGAGCCGTCTTGGAGCCATCTATTGGACCGTCTTTGGAGCCAGCCGAGGCCAGTTAGGCTTATGTTGGACGTTGTTGTGTGTCTTGGGCCATCTTGAGCATCTTGGGTTATCTAGCATGAAGTGGCGATAACAGAGACTGAACCACAAAGATTTCGATGATCTGTCTGGGAGGCTGGGCGCCTCCTGGAAGCTCTCTCGACCGGCCAAGCCTGGCAGTCGGTTCGCCGTTCGCACGCGCGACTTCCGACATTGTAGTAACTAGTACTTATTAAGGTGGCGTCGGGCTTTAGCTTCCTGTCCCACATCTCGCTGAGCAGCGCCAGAGCCCGCTGCCACTGGTCGCCCTTCTCGCACGCGCTGATCGCAGCGCTGTAGATAACTGGTGCAAGCCCGTGAACAATCCACGGCTGGTAGGTCAAGGTGTCGGTCGCACATGTCGCCGACGCCGAAGTGTCTGCATGTCCCCTCTGTCACCCCGAACCCGCTGTGTGACCGTGGAGGCCCCAGAATGGCCAGAGCGCGTGGAAGGCGGTTAGGGGAGGAGCGGGGACAATGGAGAGAGGAGCGGGGAGGCCCCAGAAGCAGCAAGGGCTCCACAGAGTGACTGGAGCGTCGAGGTAGGAGGACCAGGAGGAGGAGCAGGAGGAGGAGGAGGAGGAGGATGAGAAGGAGGAGAAGGAACAAAAAGAAGAGAGGAGAAAGGGAAGAGGAGCTTTGTCAGACCGTGTTTTGGGTTATGGGCTCTGTTCAAGACTACCGGGGTAGTTACTGTGGAGGCACACACGGCGAAAGGTGTGTAGGGGGCCCTCATGGGAAGTCCGTCGGAACTGTCGGAGTTTCTTGGGATTCTCTGGGGCTGCCCTTGGGATCTGGGGCTTTTTGTTTGGGCTTCTGAGGTTCCAGAAAAGGCGAAACATTGCCGCGGCTGGTGGCGCTCTCCTTGGAGCTCCTTTGCAAGTATAGGAGTCTTTTGGGAGACCCTGGTGCATCTCGGAGTGGTCATTGGAAGGCTCTTGGCCCACGGAGGGCTGCGGGAAGCCCGTGGTTTGGACGCTCTGCGGACCTTCTTCGAGGCCTGCTGGGGGTCTCTCTGGAATATCTGGGGGCCCTCTTCGGCAAATTTGCAACCCTCTTGAGCCGTCTTTGGGGCCCCTCGGGGGCTGCGGAACGCATGTTCGTCTGGACTCTCTCTGGACCCTCTTCGCGGCCTCCTGGGGGTCTCTCCAGAAGATCTGGGGGTCATGTTCGGCAATTTTGCTACACTCGTTGGCCCTCTTGGGGGCCTCTTGGTGGCTGCGGGGCGCCTGTTCGTCTGCACTCTCCGGACCCTCTTCGAGGCATCCTGGGGGTCTCTCTGGAGCCTCTGGGGGCCCTCTTCGGCCATTTTGCAATCCTCTTGGGCCGTCTTGGAAGCCACTTGGGCGGTACTGGGCCACACTTGGGGTTGTTGGGGGTTGTTGAGGCGACCTGTTGGGCAGCTCCTGGAGCCCTTTTGGTGATGTTTTGGGGGCCACTGGTGGCTTTATTAAGCTGGCTTGGGGCTCTCTTGGGGGAGCGTCACGGGGGGGCTCCGGGCACTCTTGGCGCTTTGGGGCGCTTCGGGGCGTATTTGGTCCGCTTGCACTTTCCGCACTCGCCGCGACTGGAAGTGTAGTACAGATGACGTCGGGTTTCAACTTCGCCTCCCACATCTCTTTGAATAGCAAGAGGACCCTCTGCCACTGCTCGCCTTTCTCGCAAGCGCTGATCCCAGCGCTGCAAATGATGATGTCGGGTTCCAGCTTCACCTCCCGCATCTCAGTGAGCAGCGCTACAGCTCGCTGCCACTGTCCACCCCTCTCGCACGCGCTGATGCCAGCGCTGTAGCTGATGACGTCGGGCTCCAGATCCACCTCCCACATACTACTGAGCAGCGCCAGAGCCCGCTGCCACTGCTCGCCCTTACCGCAAGCGTTGATCCCAGCGTTGTAGCTGACTAGGGTTGACTGGCAGACTACCGTCAATGAAGGTTTCCTTGACTGACGCGTGGGGAGAGACATGCTGCAACAAGGCTGTCACTCTTGATGGCACCATGGGACGCTCTTGGAGCTATCCCAAGGCTTCGCGAACTCCTTTGACTGGGGGCCGTCTGGGGTTGGGTGGGGGCCATCTCTAGACGATGTCGGGCCGTCTGGAGCAGAATTGGGGCCCCCTTGGAGGCCAACGAGGGCAAATCTGGGCTATCGTGCCAGCGTCTGGAGCCCTCGTGGGAGCTCTTTTGGGCTCCGTGGGCTCTCCCAGGAGCCTCCGTGGGCCCGTCTCCGTCGCGGAGCCCGCCGGAGCCGACGAGGGCAGCGTCCGAGATGCCAGAAAACCCTCCAGAGGCACTTGACGAGCTCCGCCCCTGGAGAACGCCCTGTGGAGCCAGGACGGAACCGCTTGGGGCCTCTGACGGCGCCATCGGACGCCCTCTCGAGCCTCGCGAGAAAGGGCCCTGGGCTCTCGTACTGGCTTCTGGGAGACCACGAAGACCTTCGGCACGAACGCCTGGGCACTCTGGAGGGCTTTGGACTACCCTGGTGCTCTGGGAGGCCCGAGGCCCCTTGAGACAGAGACACTTCCCGCACGCAGAACGCCCCTGAATTGTACCCGTGGTGACGTCGGGCTCCAACTTCGCCTCCCACACCTCGCTGAGCAACTCCACGGCCCGCTGCCACTGCTTGCCTTTACCGCACGCGCTGACAACTGCAGTGCAAAATCTTGGAGTTACTTGCGTCGATTGCCGGTACGCCTCCCAGAAGCAGTTCAGCGCTGCGCTCCAATGCGTTGTTCCCCCACGCGTATGCTTGGCCGCCTTGAAAGAAGAGCCACTTTGCCCTGATCCCCGCCACATATCGACCAACGCTTCGGACTACATAGCCTTGAGCCAACATGGCATATCCCCTTTCTCTTTCCATACTCCACTCCCCCTCCCCATGCCCGCATGATGATGCTTTCGCTTCTGATTCGCATCTTGCCCCATCCACACCCTCCTACTGCGGCCTCCCACCTCCGCATTATAATCCTCCCCAGCGCTCATCCTGCCCCGCCCCTCGTCCTCCTCATTCTCACCCGTCTCTCTGCATTTTCCCAGTTGCTCCCCCCGTCCGCCGTCCCAGCACCATCCTGCTTTTCCTGCTCCACAGCTGGCGCTGGCGCCGAGACCAGGTCTGTCAACGAGCGACTGCTAACCGGGCCGCCCTCCCCTCCTCTCCTCCTCCTACTCCTCCTCCTCCTCCTCCTCTTCCTCCTCCTCCTCCTCTTCCTCCTCCTCCTCCTCTTCCTCCTCCTCCTCCTCCTCCTCTTCCTCCCCTCTGCTTTCCCTCCGCCTCCCCTCTCCTTCTCCCCCCCGAACCTCCCTCCACTTCCCCTCCTCTCCTTCTGGAGCACGCATAAGGGGCCAGAACTCCCCTTTGGCAGAGGGGCCCCCTCCTCCTCCTCCTCCTCCACTTCCTCCTGGCGCGTAGCATGGGGCGCAACAAGCTCCTCCTGGTTTAACTGATATGATGGAGTGCAGCTCACACATGTGACCGAGATGACTGCACTATATAAGGTGGGGAAGGAAGCAGGAGCCTGTAGAAACGTTCCCCAATCAGAGCTTGCCTCTGTAGGGGTCCTGGCGGATTTAAGGACTTAAGGGTAGGTGAGGTGTGCCGCCGATTCGGTGGCCGGGCCCGGGTGCCCGGGTGCCCGGGTGCCCGGGTGCCCGGATTCGCCGCCGATTCGGTGGCCGGGCCCGGATGCCCAGGTGCCCGGGTGCCCGGGTGCCCGGGTGCCCGGGTTCGCCGCCGATTCGGTGTCCGGGCCCGGGTGCCCGGATGCCCGGGTGCCCGGGTGCCCGGGTGACGGGTGCCCGGTGCCCGGGTGCCGGGTGCCGGGTGCCCGGGTGCCCGGTTCCCTGTAGCCCTATAGCCTTATAGCCCTATATCCCTATCGCCATATAGCCCTATAGCCCTATTACCCATATAGCCCATGTAGCACCCAAGAGCCCATATAGCCCTACAGCCCTACAAAGATTATGGTTTGGGTCTCTCTCTGGTATAATGGTGTACCACATCTAACCAGGCTTGGTATTAGTAGATGCTTTGGCAAAAGAAGGGGTAAGCCCGAGACGAGGGAGAGGGTCCGAGGGGAGCGACACATTCAAGATCTGTGAGACCCAACCCAGCACCCTGGGGCAGAGACGGTAGTGGGGCACGTGGTCTCTCGCACCAGCACATCCGAGATTGCATCAACCACCGCCCTCTTGAAATCGAGCCACGGAAAGCCAGCCCCCTTCGAGCGAGTTGACGTACGCCGACGCCAGAGCCTTAGGCAACTCGTTGCACGCGGTTCGCACTGAATCCCAATTCGTATGATCAATGGCCTGTGCGCCCTGCGCGAACCCACTTTTCAGGCGGCGCAGCAAGGTATCAACAATGGCTGGAGGGTGGAGGCGACCCGAGATTTCAGCACAAAGGGCGCGATGAAGGTTCGGTCGAGCACCAGATCTGCTGAAAGGGCCCCGCAACTCAGCAAAGATCGTTTGGGCAACGTCCAACGCACCTCTGCCAAAACTCGCAAGGGACTGCGAAGACGGGAAGCCAGGACCGGCTTCTCTTAATTGTTCGACGATGCTTGTGTCTGCCCAGGGCGACGGGAACAACTTGTTTTCAACGACGTGCCTGGGTACTCTCTGAATAATTACTGCAGCTCTCCAGCGCCAACATAATGCACCCGATCCTCAGAAGGTCCAGAAAGCAGCTCGCATGCGGCCAACAAGGCTAATCGCCAGCCCGCTTCGAAAATGAAAGAAGTTCGAGTGTGAGGAGGGGTGATGCGGCACACGCAATACCGAGGCCAGCACAGCAAGTTCGGACTCAGGGCAGACGAGTGTGAGAGGGAGGAATTGACCGCCATAGGAGAAGGCAGTCGGAGCCCGCCTGCCAAAAAGCACGGCAGCAATGGATGTGGGCGGGAACGCGGCAGCGATCTCACGAGTTTTATTGGGTATGCTTAGCTCTGGGCGCTAGCCATGATTGGTGGATGGCAGCTCCACCTGGGATAATTCCGAGAAGCTTACGCGTGGAAGTGATCTGGGAAGGAGACCACTCAAGGATGCCAGCGGCAATCCAGGATCTGTATGCTTGAAGCCAGATCGTCGTACAAGGGTCCCGCCAGCAGCGCGAGTATACATTCACCTGCTTTCAAATGCAAGGCAACCTGCGAGGCTGCAATCTTGGACATTTGAAGCACGCCATGACCACTGTTCATATAAACCACAACTCCCAGGGCATCCGCGCAAGAACGTGCTGCGACTTGGGAAGGACACCACGCTCGATTGGGACCAACCGGTGGGGCGATCGCAGGAGCCTTGTGCTCTTCAAAATCTTCTCCCAACTGTGCCAAGAACAAGTGAGAGGACAGGGCGCGCAAGTTTCCGCTACATGGGCAGCACAACCGGAGCAAAGCATTGCCGGCCAAAGCGCGACAAAGAACAGTAGCATACATAATTCGAACGACGCGTGCAAAGGGGAGGGGCAACACGGAGGAAACCGTCACAAAGAAACAACCACTGCTGAGCAAGACTTGGAAATGCCCGGGCACAACCGACACTGCCAAGTGCAGGGAGGGAGCGGGTAGCGGACTCCCGCGTTGAAACAACTCCCACGTACGCGTCCAGTACTGTCACAATCACACCGTGGCCCCATCCCATCACGAACCCCCGCCGTACTTCACAAAGGTGGGGACCATCTCACCTGTAAGGCCAGAGCGCAGCAGCCATTCTGATCTTCACGTCGGCGCGTTTTAACATCAGAGGTCTGGTTTGGGCAACGTCCCGCACAATTCTACATGAGTTGTCGATCTCGCTCCCCCCTCCAGAACGAACAATTCTCGAGGGTGGTTGGATTCGCAATGCATGCGCAATCCGCGGGGGCGCCACCACATCGCCGCGGTACGTGTTTGAGGCCCCCCTCGGATAGCAAGCATGGGCAGCATGGGGAAGCCCGTCAGTGCAAGGGGCGCGATGGGAGGCCTTCTGGAGGACCAGGGAGATCGCGCGCTGGGCGGGCGGAGGACGATTGAGGGAGGCAGAAGAACTCAGAACCCGCAGCGACGTCCACCACCATGGGGCCAAGCATCTGCCCCCAGCGCCTATCAAGGGCGTCCAGCATCGACTCTGGTCGAGAGCATGACGCATGGGCGGGGGTCCTCTGGGTGAATCGCGCTTCTGAGCTGGGCTTGCTTGCTTTCGGCCATCTTGTGATAAATCGCTGTCGCCGCCGTCTGCAATTCGACCGGGTGGCGAATGTGGATGCAATCCTCGGTCTCCTCGACTTCGATGTCATGACGAGCACGGCGATGGCTGGAAATCAAACGGCGGCCCCGTCGCATATCCTGCTGCCGCGCTGCGCGGGATATAGGTTTGTGGGTTTGTGGATGATGTGCGCACGGGGCTTCTCGCGACGCTCGAAGACCATGATGTTTTTTGTATGCGGCGCAGCTGCTCTCACAGCATTTCCCAGACATGTGAGAAGGAAAGGCCGGGGCGAAGCGCTGGCATCAAAGCCCGCGGCTGCTGTTCGCACGATCTTATGGTGTTCGGGGGAGCAAAACACGTCGGGAGGGATCGGGCGGTCATCGGATCGAATTGACTATTTGGGGTTTAGCGCCGTGGACACAGCCCCGTGGTTTGACAATTCAACCTGGTCGAGCACTTCCAGGAATCGATGCACTTGCCCCGCCGTGCTCAACTGGTTCACCGACCAGCC
This sequence comes from Prorocentrum cordatum, assembly GCA_963575745.1. Taxonomy (NCBI): domain Eukaryota; class Dinophyceae; order Prorocentrales; family Prorocentraceae; genus Prorocentrum; species Prorocentrum cordatum. The sequence continues at coordinate 308,454 of CAUYUJ010002836.1, read as the reverse complement.
TGGCACACTACGACGGATGCGTTCAAAGCGTGAGGTAGCGTGGATGTATGTGCGGTATTGCGCATGATTTCCTGCCTCCACTTCTGCCGCATGCCTGCGAATACCTCGCAGCGCCGATTCTAGTTGCTGGTGCCATGCATGCTGCTGCTAAATGAAAAAGCGATCATGCAGGTGCCGAAAAGAAAACATGCGAAACGTTTAAAGCCCCCGACAACGATCACGAACGAACGGAGGGGAGCCAGGCCAACTGGATGGTCTGGAGTACGATGATTATTCTGCACACCGCGATGTTATGATTGTGCGAATTCCGGTGCGAGACCCAAGCCAGATTTGGAAGAGAGAGGGAAGTCTGCTGAACGCGCCCACTGGGCCAAACCTGATAAACCATTTGAGTACGACTCGAATTAGTTAGATTGTCAAACACACTGGCACGAACGCAATAATGCCGACCGCCCTGCCCGAGTCGGAGTCGCAGGGGGAGAACGCCTGCGCAGGACAGCAGAGGAATTCAACATCTTCAACCCTGGAGCCATGGCTCCCTCGCGCTGGACAAACAGTTCCCAGAGGTCAGCCAAATTCAAACTCCGCAGCCCGCGTCGATGATGAAAACGCTCGTACGCTCCATGAGGCGATGAACAGAGACAATGCCTGTCCAGCCTTCCCTGGCCAGTTCTTGAAGGACTTGTCATGAACACCGCGGCGTCGGTAACGAGGAGTTGGACAGAGTATTGTCGAAGCGGCTCTTGGTCACCTTCTTGACCATGCCCAGCTCCTGCAGGTGGCCATCAGCGAAATGGACCGGTGGAGACTATCCAAGACCACGAATGAACATGCGAAGCAGCTTCCTCCATTTCGCCGAGGCCGTGCCTTGCGTTTTGTCGGCGTGGAAACATATGTTGTGTGGCGGCGCGCCGAATGTGCTGCCCAGCTCGCTCGAGAGCAATATCTGTCTTGACCGTGCACGCGTTCTTGCCCTGGGAGGGGTAGATCTTCGTCCAGACGCCCATGGGTCGGGAGTAGCGAAGCGTTGCCATCACCCGTCTCTGCCCTTGAGTAGCGCCACCGCCTTCGCCACGCGCTTGGCCGTGAGGCTCGGTTTGCCCTGGAAGTGGATCGTGATCTCGGAGTCCGTTGAGCCAGCTTCGACCGCGACTTCCTCACTAGGGACCTGGAACTGGTTGAGCCATGGCTGGGGTGCTGCGCATACATCTGCCTCAGCGCACATCAGATTTCTACGAGAGGTTCTGACGGTCGGGCCTGGTTCGCGGGTGGAGCTGTCATCTCACATCGGCTGCACAGTGTGGGTCGCCAGCTCTAGATGATGCCGCAACGGCTATCCGATGGCAAGTGTTTGTCTTCCATGGCTGTGATGCGTTCACCTTGAGCGCGGCTGGTGGACTTCATCTGAGGCAATCCTGAGTCCCATCTGTTTTCCGAGCTCCGAGCATGACTTCCGAGCTCGGACTGCCAGGGCTGGTCATTACAGTTGATGGCGTCCAAGAGGACCGCGCGGCGAAGGGGCAAATGCCACCGCGGCCCCACGACGGCGATCATCACTGCGATTGCGGCCTAAAGAGAGAAAGGCGTCGGCATCTGCACCTGCAGATGCTGTTGCACCACGTTGCGCAATGTCTTCGCAGAGCGAAAAGGGATGCAGGGACGGTGTGGGAGAATTCCCGACAGGGGTGAGAAGGGATACGTCGGGTGCCCCCTCGATGGTCGTCGCACGGCAGCGGAACCGTCTCCTCGAAATACCGCGACAAGGAGTTCACGCCCTGCTCCGAAATGGCTAACTCGAGCCCTCCTCCCCCTCCTCCTCTTTCTCCTCTTGGCCATCTCCTCCCCCTTCTCTCTCGCCCCGCCAAGGGAGGCCGGCTGGGCGACCTCCGCGGCGGCCTGGATGTCCACGGGGGGCCTCTCCAGCTCCTCCGCCCGCGCGCGCTGCGCACGGGGGGAGGCGGGGGGGAGCGATAGTCGGGTCGGACGAGACGGGGGTTCGCCAAGGGGGGCTGGGGGAGTGAATCAGTTCACGCAGCTGGCTTCTCCGGCGCTTCCCGGCGCTGAGCGCTGGAACGCGCCAGGCGGAGCCGACTCATGCAGCACGCAGCAGATTTCGTACACCCCCCTTCCCCTGTCCTCCCCTTTCGTTCGACCCGTCTCAGGGGAGGGGGACGGCGGGCATGGGAAGGGCCGAAGAATGGGCGAGGAGGAAGAGCAGGGGGGAGACGAAGGCTGGGGGTGAGGAGGGCGGAGCTGCGCATTCGACCACGGACTCCTTGATACCCGTCGGCCTGGGACGGTCTGGAGCGGACTGCTGGCGTTCTTGGGTGGTATGCGGCGGCGTCCAGCTGTCCTCAGCGGACTCTGGCGCGAAATGCAAACGGTTGCGTTCAACGAGGGGTCCATGATCGAACACCGACGGGGCGAAGGTGACGAGGGTCGAGCATGAGCAGGACTGAGGAAGGAAGAGGGCGAGGAACCTCGCCCTTGCTCCCCCAGCTCCCTGCTTCTCCTCCCCTTTCCTTCTCCTCGCCGTCCCCCTGGGCGGGCTCCTCCACCGCGTGCTGCGCAAAGGTCACCTGGCTGGCGGGGCGAGGGGCGCGGTACCGAGATCGCCTGCCGCGAAGGGTGGGGGCGAGCTGGGCGGCGCCCGAGCGCAGCCAGACGAAACGGGAGCAGGGCTGCAATCAGACGATGTCAAACGCGACATGATCGAAGGATGGGGGAGCAGTATACCGAAAGAGCCCAGACTCATCGCCCGCTCGAAGATAGGCTCAACTACTCCTCTGGGAGCAGAGGGCCATCCGAGCCGCGGCAAGCCCGCTCTCGGGCCCGAGCTACAATGCAGACACCGAGTTCAAACGCTTCCTCCCTGGAGCGCCCAAACATTGACAGCCCTCTTTGAGCACCGGGAAGAGCAGCAGGAGCAGGGCGACGAGACGGAGGCGGACGAGCATGAGGAGAGAGAGGAGGCGGGTAAGAGGGGGGTCGAGCGTCCCCATGAATTCTATATATATATATATATATATGCTGTTCGATTTGCGCGTGTCATCCCTGCGCAGGGGCCATGCGAATCTGCTCTGGATCTGGAAGAGGAGGATCAGAAATCACATCGGCCTTTTGGGTTAGGTAGCTGCGGGTAGTCAACCTTCGGAGGGTGTAAGCAATGCTCTTCTCAGTAAACGCCCCCTCCCCCACTCGACTGGCTGCCGACCAAGAACAATGATGGCACCCGTTCCACCATCCCTGCCAAAAGGACAGCATAAAGTGGACCTGGCGGTAACACCTGGGTCATGGGCGGGCACCCCGCGATCACTTTGCACTTGCATTTTGACAAGACTGACGGTGGTGCGAGCATCTTTGCCCGCTGCACGCTCGCCAACGGACCGTACCAACAACGATTGCAAATGCATTGCGGGTGCGCACGCCTTCCGCCATGTTGGCCACCCTGTGGAACCATTCCATTTTCGTGGACTCCTCCTCCTCCTCCTCCTCCTCCTCCTCCTCCTTCCCAGCTCCCTCCTCCGTCCTCACTTCTCCCCATCTCCAGTCTCCATTCTCCCCCCTCTCTCCTTCCTCCTCCAAGCCGCAGCCCCCCCCCCTGCGCAGATGCGCAGACAGGCCCCAGCGCCGGGTAGGCCTGCATGTCCCCGAAGCTGACCTGGAAGGTCTCCGCCCCCGGGTCCAAGGTTACCGTCTGTGCGGGGGCCGCTGGCACGAACACCTCCACCTCCCGGGCGCGGCGTGCGGGAGTGGCGGAGGAGGGGGGGGGAAGATGGAAGGAACAAGAGGAGGAGGAGGAGGAGAAGAGGAGAAGAGGAGAAGAGGAGGTGGCGGATGAGCAAGAGAGTGACAAGGAGGAAAAGGAGAACGAGGAAGGAGGAGGACGAGGACGAACAGCAGCAGCTGGAATTGAAGGAGCGGGAAAGGCAGGAGGACCAGGGCAAAGCGGAGGGGAATAGGAGGAGGGTGATAAAGATGAAGAATGACTCGGATCCAGAAATAGGCCCGCGCTGGGGCGAGAGCGCTTGTGTGAACGCCAGGTGCAAAGCCTCGATCCTAAAATGAAGCCCACGCGGCAACGGGAACGCCAGTCTGGGAGGACCGACAACGTGAGGATAGGACAAACAAATTTGCAGGCCCAACGGGCCAGAGGCGTGCTGAGATCTCCGCTAACAGGTGTCGAATAATTCTAGTTCGCGCGCGCGTGCAGCCCCGGAGGGTCGCCGGGGAAAAATACCCTGGCCGACCTCCGGCAAGGTCCCGTCCGAGATGGCTCTGCTCCTGGGCGCCGCCCTCGGGGCTCCCCAGACGGTCCTAAGAAGGGCCAAGAGGCCCCCAAGAGGCCCCCCAAAAGGCCCCCAAGAAGGTCCAAGAAACCTCCGAGACGCCACAAGATCGCTCCAAGACGCACAATATGCCCACCAAGCAACCCCAGAGGCCTCCAAGACGCCCCAAGAAGCCTCCCAGAGCACTCGCAAGAGCGCCCCAAGACGCAAACATCATAGATTGTCTTCAGGTTTTTGGAAGACTTTTGCATTCTCGCCATTTCGGCTTCCCGACGCTCCAAGACCGCCCAAGAGGCCTCCAAGAGGGCCTGGAGACGGCCCAAGAAGCATCCAAGGTGGTCCAAAGAGGCCCAGGACGGTCCTAAGAGGGAGGAGGCCCAGAGGGGGATCCCGAACGGACATTTCGAGCCCTCGGCCCCAAGAGGCGCCCAGGAGGCCCCAAGAGGCCCCCAAGAGCCCCCCAACATCTCCAAGAGGCCCCCTGGAGGCCCAAGGAGAGTCCCAAGAGGCCCCCCAAACAATCCCAGGACGCTCCCAAAAGGACCCCAAACTGCTCCCCGGGGACCCGCAAAAGCCCTTCGAGGAGACCCCAAGAAGACTCCACGAGGACTCTGACCCATAACCCAGGCACGGTTGCTCCGCAGCGCCGGAGGGACAACGAACACGCGGGCAAATGCCAGCGATGCACAGGCGGAGTGAGCGAAACGATTCGGTTCCAGTATGTTTCCCCCCCCCCCCCGCGATTTTCAGATTTTCCAGAAAGCCGTTCTCTCCCTTCCTCCTCACTGTTCTTCCGCCCGCTTTTTCCTCCTCTTCCGTCTCTCTGGCTCTTCCTCCACCCTCTTCACCCTTCCAATCAGAATTCCCAGTCGGAGGCCGAATGACTGAACACACGGCGAACAACAAAAGTTAGCCTGGCGAAGAACCAAACCAGATGCAGGTGTGAATGCCGTCGTTGTTTGCAACGCACTCGGAGGAGCTCCCTATATGGCCACGAGGCGTGTGAGATGTGTGCCGAAATGTGTCCGGTGGGCGCATGCGAACGCAGCCATTGGGGACGTCGGTGGAGCTCCGTGATGGGTGTACCAACATTGGTGCGGTGGGCGCATGCGAACGTAGCCACCGAGGCCTTCGGTGGAGCTCCCTTTGGGGCCAGGATGCGTGTGAGTTGTGTGCCGAATTGGGTGTGCGTGACGCATGCGGGCGGTGGCACTGGGGCCTTCGGTGGAGCTCCCCATGGGGCCACGAAACGTGTGAGGGGTGTGCCGAGATGGGTGTGCGTCGCGCATGCGGGCGGTGGCACTGGGGCCTTCGGTGGAACTCCCTGTGGGGCCACGAAATGTTTAAGGCGCCGAAATTGGTGTGCGCGACGCATGCGGGCTGTGGCACTGGGGCCTTCGGTGGAGCTCCCTGTGGGGCCATGGAACTTGTGAGGGGTGTGCCGAAATGGGTGTGCGTGACGCATGCGGGCGGTGGCACTGGGGCCTTCGGTGGAGCTCCCTGTGGGGCCATGGAACTTGTGAGGGGTGTTCCGAAATGGGTGTGCGTGACGCATGCGGGCGGTGGCACTGTGGCCTACGGTGGAGCTCACTGTAATGCCACGAAAAGTGTGAGAGGTGTGCCGAAATGGGTGTGCGTGACGCATGCGGGCAGTGGCACTGGGGCCTTCGGTGGAGCTCCCTGTGGGGCCAGGATGCGTGTGAAGGATGTGCCGAAATATGTGTGCGTGACGCATGCGGGCGGTGGCACTGGGGCCTTCGGTGGAACCCTGGTAGGGCCACGTAACGTGCGAGGGGTGTGCCAAAATCGGCGTGCGTGACGCATGCGGGCGGTGGCACTGGGGTTTTCGGTGGAGCTTTCTGTGGGGCCACGAAACGTGTGAGGGGTGTGCCGGAATGGGGCACGGGGGCTTTCGGTGGAGCCCCTGGTAGGACCACGTAACGTGTAAGGGGTGTGCCGAAATTGGTGTGCGCGACGCATGCGGGCTGTGACACTGGGGCCTTCAGTGGAAGACCCCGGGGAGGCACCTGTGGGGCCACGAAAAGTGTGAGGGGTGTGCCGAAATGGGTGGGCGTGACGCATGCGGGCGGTGGCACAGGAGCCTTCGGTGGAGCTCCCTGTGGGGCCACGGAACGTGTGAGGGTTGTGCCGACATGGGCGTGCGCAACGCATGCGGGCGGTGGCCCTTCGGTTTTCGGTGGAACTCCCTGTGGGGCCACGAAATGTTGAAGGGGTGTGCCGGAACTGTTGTGCGTGACGCATGCGGGCGGTGGGGCGCATGCGGGCGGTCCCAGTGGGGGCTTCGGTGGAGCTCCCCATGGGGCCACGAAGCGCTGTACTGGGTGGGGAGGAGGGCCATGGGTGGGCGAGCATGCCAAAGTGGGTGTGTGGGACGCACGCGGGCGGTTCGCAGTGAGTCGTCCACTCCACTGCTCGCGCAAGCATCCCCCCACCCACCCGCAACTTGGTTTGCAAAACCCATGCGGCCGCTATTGCGATGAGTGCTTGGTGTTGGCCGGTGCATCTTTGCGGCCGCGCTAGCCCGCGCATGCTCGCGCGCGCAGCGGCCAGCTAGATTGGCGCGACCGACGCGAACGCGGTGGCGCTGACCGCTCGGCACATCCCAGCGGGCACTTCAGTGGAATCGGCGACTTGGGCGGGCGCGGTATCATGGCCACGTCGACAATGGTAGACACGAACATGATAGTAACGATGTTGGCGGCGATGCTGACAGCGACACCGGGGCACCCAGTGACGGCGCCGATGCTGATCACTCCGGCGACAATGACGGCGTCGTCGCCTCGGTGGTGAAGGTTTTGGAAGGAGTTCGAAATGCGCGCGCGGCCGACGCGCGAGTGGCCCGCATGTTATTAATTTTGACGGATCATGTCCCCCCCCCTCCCAAACGCGCGCAAGGGCGTTCGAACGATTTCGACATGCGCGCGCGAAACCCGTTTGGTAGCATGCTCTGATTTTTTTGAAACACCTAAGGTTTCCGGAATAATTCGCAAGAGCGCGCGCGCAAGCTTGTTTTGAACATCCGTGTTGCGAAACCCTGTGTTTTTTGTATGTTGTTTTAACACTCGATTTTAGATTCCTTAAGAAACCTAGGGTTGTTTAAGGATTTCGGCATGCGCGCGCGACGACGCGCGCGTGTGCACGCCGTCCCATTTGTTAGCAAGGGAGTCTTGAAAAAAGGGCAACGGAACGCTGCACTGGGTGTGTGGGACGCATGCGGGCGGTCCCACTGGGGACTTCGCTGGAGCTCCCCATGGGGCCACGAAACGAGTGAGGGGTGTGTTGCAACGGGTGGTGATGATGATGGTGATGGAGGGGGGAAGAGGGGAAGAAGGAGGAAGAGGAGGAGGAGGAGGAGAACGTGGGGACCGTTATTTCAAGACGAGGAGCCAACACCACAGGATGGTTGGGCAACACTACATGCCACAAACAACAATAGAACAACCAAACCATATGCATTTGTGGGTACTGCCGCTGTGTGCGCTGCATTCGGTGGAGTTCCCTTTGGGACCACGAAGCGCGTGGAGCGGTGTGCCAAAATGGGCGCGGGGGGGGCAGGCGAGCGCTGGCGTCTGGGCCTTCGGTGGAATTCCCCATGGGGCGACGATGCGTGTGAGGGGTGTCCCTCATTGGGTGCGGTGGGCGCATGCGCGCGCTGGCACGTGGGCTTCCGGCGGGGCTCCCTACGGGGCCACGAAACGTCCGAGGGGTGTCCCAACATGGGCGCGGTGGGCGCATGCGCGCGCTGGCACGTGGGCTTCCGGCGGGGCTCCCTACGGGGCCACGAGGCGTGTGAGGGGTGTCCCAAAATGGGCCACCTAGCGTGGTGGAACTCCCCATGGGGCCATGAAACGTGGTGAGGGGAGTTCGGGTGCGGTGGGCGCATGCGAGCGCTGCCATATGGGCCTGCGGTGGAGCTCCCTGTGGGGCCACGAAACGTGCGAGAGGTGTGCCAAAATGGATGCGGTGGGCGCATGCGAGCGCTGGCATCTGAGCCTTCGGTGGAATTCCCTATGGGGCCGCAAAACGTGTGAGGGGCATGCCACATTGGATGCGGTGGGCAAATGCAAACGCTGGCATCTGGGCCTGTGGGGGGGCTCCCTATGGGACCATAATGCGCGTGAGGGGTGTGCCAAAATGAATGCGGTGCCTTATGGGGCCACAAAACGTGTGAGTGGTGTGCCAAAGTGGGGGAGGAGAGGAGGAGGGGGAGGATGGGAGGAGAGGGCGCGGGGCGCAGTCTCTTCAAAACGACGACCCAACACCACAGGATGGTTGGAAAAAAGGGGAGGAAAAGGAGCAGGAGGAGGAGAAGGAAAATAATGAAAAGGATGAGAAACATTATCCTGGCGAAGGGCCCAACCATATGCAGCTGTGCGTACCGCAAATGTGAATATCTTATTCGGTAGCAACGCCTACGGGGCCACGAAACGCATGAGGGCTGTGCCGGGGCATTCGGTGGAGCTCCCTGTGGGGCCACGAAGCGTGCGAGGGGTGAGCCGAACTGGGTACGGTGGGCGCATGCGAGCGCAGCCACCGGGACCTTCGGTAGAGCTCCCTGGGGGGCCACGAAACGTGTGAGAAGTTAACCGAAATGGGTGCGGTGGGCGCATGCGCACGCAGCCATTGTGGCCTTCGGTGGAGCTCCGTGTGGGGCCACGAAGCGTGTGAGGGGTGTGCCGACATGGGTGCGGTGGGCGCATGCGAGCGCAGCCACTGGGGCCTTCGGTGGAGCTCCCTGTGGGGTCACGAAGCGTGTGAAGGGGTGTGCCGAAATGGGTGCGGTGGGCGCATGCGAACGCAGCCATTGTGGCCTTCGGTGGAGTTCCCTGTGGGGACACGAAACGTGTGACGGGTGTGCCGAACTGGGTGCGGTGGGCGCACGCGAACGCAGCCACTGGGGCCTTCGGTGGAGCCCCCTGTGGACCACGAAACGTGTGAGGGGTCTGCCGAAATGGGTGCGGTGGGCGCATGGAACGCAGCCATTGTGGGCGCATTGGAACGCAGCCACTGGGGCCTTCGTTGGAACTCCCTGTGGGGTCACGAAGCGTGTAAGGGGTATGCCGAAATGGGTGCGGTGGGCGCACGAACGCAGCCACAGGGGCCTTCTGTGGAGCCCCCTGTGGGGCCACGAAACGTGTGAGAGGTGTACCGGCATGGGAACGGTGGGCGTATGCGAACGCAAACATTGGGGCCTTCGGTGGAGCTCCCTGTGGGGCCACGAAACGTGTGAGACGAAACGTGTGAGGGGTGTGCCGAAATGGAGAGGAGAGGAAAGGAGAGGAGAGAGGGCGGCGCTCCTTTGGGGGGAGGAGGAGGGGGGAGGAGGAGAGGAGAGGAGGAGTGGCGCGGGGCACTGTCTCTTCAAAACGAGGACCCAACACGAAGGATGGCTGGGAAAAACGAGGCGGAGGAAGGGGAGAAGGAAGCGGAGGAGGAGTAGCAGGAGGAGGAGGAGGAGGAATTGAAGGAGGAATTGGAGGAGGAGGAGGAAGAGGAGCAGGAGGAGGAAGACGAGGAGGAGGAGCAGGAGGAGGAAGAGGAGGGGCGGAGGAGGAGGAGGAGGAACTGGAGAATCGGGAGAAGGACAGAAGGACGTGGAAGGTGGATGTGCTAAGAAGCCTCTCTCCAGAGTTACCTACCGTCCACTCTCGTCCTGCGCGCTGCACATGCCACACCGAAGGAAGAGAGTAAGGCACGAGGGGCGGTCGCAGGGGGGGTGCACTCGGGGGGAACTCAACATCTGCATCTCCTACGTCTGCTTCGGCAAACCAGGCGCGAGCCAGGGCGGCAACCGGAACCTGAGACAATTGAAAGGGCGAGGCGTGGCCAGAGCCAGGCACAGACCTGCGCCCGAGCTGGCAACTCCTACACACTGGTCTTTCCTCCTTACTTGCACGGCTTTGATCGAAGCGAGAAGCGGCGTTCAGGAAATGATTCGCGCTCCGCCTGCAACGCGTTCCCCGCAGAGGAAGCCGAAGTGCGAGGCGACCGCTTCAACAGGGTCCCTGCACCGTGCTCGCAGGTTGTCCAACACTGCTGGCTGTATACCGACGCATAAGATATGTTGCAACACAAAATGCGGCACCCGCTCCAGTAATTGCTATCCTCCCGGAAACTGCAGCAGCAACTTCAGTTCCGAAAGCGTGGGCTGTCCAACACCTTGCCCCCTAGCTGTGGGCATGCGTTGACCCACCTTCCCATCGTGCGCTCGGCGTCCAATTTTTTCTCGCAGCGCAGAGGCGACGCAGTGATTCAAAAGCATAAGAGGATCACCGCAGCAAGGCTGCGCCACCACGTGCGATTGAGGAGCGTCTGGAACGCAAGCGCGGGAAACAACACAAGAACATGGAGACAATTTCGCTACTTCGGCAAGAGCCAACATTGCAGTGCGACTCCAAACCAGCTCTGCCGCAGAAAGGTCATGGTTACGAACGTGGGCGCGCGCTGGCGGATAACGAGAAACTCGCGCACGCATCGTTCCTGGCAAGAACAAGCTCCGCGACCTCATCCGCCCCCGCCCCACACATACACACGCACGCACGCACACGCACACACACAGACACCCCCCACACACACACACACACACACACACACACACACACACACACACACACACACACACACACACACACACACACACACACACACACACACACACACACACACACACACACACACACACACACACAAAAACACACACACACACACACACACGCGCGCGCGCGCGCCGATGCCAGGCACCAGAATGACAACACCGCCGCGCAGAAGAACAACAAGGTCTTCAAAGCGAGGGGAGCCTCCAATCAAGTCGGGGGAGTCCGTCTGACCCCTTCCTCTGACGGGCAAATGAACTAAGAAATTGATGCCGAAATCGGACTGGGCGCAACGCTTCAACGAACGCCCCTCGATCACCGCGGACTTCCAGAGGCGCCAAAACTGCGTCGTCATGTCGCCTTGTGCAAGACCACGAACCACTTCAAATTCACGGGAAGGAAACACAGGGTACATGATGAAGAAACGCGTCGGCATTTCAAGTCGCATACCCGACCTGCTTAGCATCGGAGAGCTGCTACCCCGACTATTGGACATCTCTCGCCACGAAGACGCCATCGGCGATCTGGTGGAGCCTCGCCTTGGAGAAGCCCACATGACCCAGCGGGGCCTGGTTCCAAAGTGCCTTCGTCGTGGCGCCTGGCGCGACCACCGACCGAGCCCATGGCTCCAGTTTGGCCACCAGCTGGCCTCCTTCTTAGTTCATGAATGTCGTGGGTTGCAGTTGCTCGTCTAGGGTATATCGGAGCCTCTTGAGAGCAACTTATGTGGCCGCTTCGCGCTTGTCCTTGTCGGGACTGACGTGCAGGGGCACGCGCCTGCCGCCAGCGGTAGCAGCGTGGAGCTCCCTCCAACCACCTTTAACAATATGCAAAGCGCTTTGAGCAAGGCGACGGCGATGCTCCATGGTGGCCTCCATCGGACCAGCGAACCGCCGGATGATACATGTGCGAGTTCCTCACCTTCAGCAGTGACCTCGGTGCCGAAGGTGCACCCACGGCTCCCAGGTAGAAGCAACATCCGCAACGCTAAGTGGTTCAGGGCACCGAACACAAAGAATGCTACGATCCACCTCGCCGCTCCACTCGGGCGATTTTGTTTAGCCGCATATTAGGGCGCTCGCGAGCCAGGACCAGCTCATCCTCCAGATGGGCCAGCTGGGCCTCGAGAGCAGCCTGGGCCGAGGCACAGACATCCATCCTGGGCTCTGCCTGTTCCCAGGGTCGGTGTAGAGACCCCCAACTCTTGCATGAACTGCACCTCCAATTGTTTGATAAACGGCCCCGTGGCCGTCACCAAAGTACGAGGTACACGTCGCTCATTTCTACTTCTGCTCATTTCTACTTCTGCTCGTTTCTAACTGTTCCTGGCCCCCTATTGGCCAGGAAGAGGCTCGGGATAGAACACTTAGAAATGAACGGATCTTGGCCCCCCCGAAAAGTCATATATTTTTCGAAGAATGCTTCGCGAAGAAACTGGGTGGCCGTCTCGGTGAACTCCGCGATGGCGGTGCGCTTGAAAGATTGAACTGCTCCTGGATCGACCCTTGGGCGCAAGGGTCAAGGCCGCGCGGATGCTGCCAGTGTCCACGTATGTCCCCTCCATGTGGTCCCTGTCACTGTAGATCAGCTCCTCCGTCCCCGTCGCAATCAAAGAATGCAGGGGCAGCAGTAGTCGCCATTGCCGGTGCTTTGAGATCATCCTCACCTCCGAGCGCTGCGCCAGCGCCCCGACTGCTCCCAGAGCGGACCTCGCCTGCACCTTCGGCCTCCGTCCGAGTGGCGGCAGCGGCTGATGCCCTGGAGAGGGCCTCTCACCACGGCGCTCTTCGCGAGGAAAGACTAGGACGGGCAGCAGGGGGTGTGCCCTCCAACGCCGGCGAGGGTGACCTCCAAGTCCGTCTCGAAGGGGTGCCCTTGGAGGACTTGTTGCTTTCGGTTTCCTTTCTGGCCATCGCCTCCCATGATGTGGGTGTCGCGTTTGCTGCAGAATGCATTAGATCGCCGAAAAGAACAGCCAGCAGGTAGGGACAGTGGTGTCCCTCAGAGATGCTTGGGCCAGACCCGTCGGCTATATCCAAGCTGGAAGCCCCAGGGCAAGGTTTCCAACTTCAGCCGAAGAGGCTACGGAGGATGGGGAGGATAAGAACGAAGTGGGTACGAGGAGGAGGGGGGGAGGACGAGGACGGGGGCAGGTGAAGAAGAAGAGGGATAAAGAGGGGGAAGCAAACTAATAAAGGAGAACGACACCTGCAACCGTCGGAAAAGCTTGGTCCCCCCCCTCCTGCGAATCACTCCTTCCCCCTGCCTCGTCCATCCCCTCCACCTGCCTCATCCTACCCGACCTCGCCTTTTCATTATGCTCACCCGCCTCTCTCCATCCTCCCCTCATGACTTCACCTTCCCCCCCCCCCCTCCACCCTCCTCCCCCCCTCCCCCCCCCCCCGCAGCAGCCGAGGGCGCGCCGGAGTGCCGCGGCCAGCGCGGCGGAACGGAGGAGCCTTGATGGGCGACGGGTCGGCCAGAGAGGTGGCGAAGCGGAACGGCTGCCCTATCTTGGAGGCCGGCGCCTGCCCAGTGGCGGGGGGCACTCCTGTCTGGAGGGAGCGGCTCGACGTCCCGAGGAGGAGATGTGCGAGGAGGGGGGAGGAGGGGCAGGGAGGGGGGTCGAGGAGGGTACCTAGAACCGACCCTCTGGAATACGGTGGTCTAGCGGTATTTGTCTTTCCTCTTCCGAGAACCCTCTGCCTTTTGGGGGGGCACCCTCCCCCTGCCCTCATAGAGGTCTTGTGTGTGCGTGTTGTGTTGTGTTGTGTTGTGTTGTGTTGTGTTGTCTTGTGTTGTGTTGTCTTGTGTTGTCTTGTGTTGTGTTGTGTTGTGTTGTGTTGTGTTGTGGTGTGGTGTGGTGTGGTGTGGTGTGCTGTGTTGTATGTTGTGTGTGTGGGTCGCGACTGGTCAAGGCGTTCAAGATGGCTCCAAGAGCGCCCCCGATACTCTAAGATGACCTCCGAGGCGGCTTAAGATAGCCGAAGATGGTTCACGATTGCCTCCGACATGCCTTCAAGATGCCCGACGGGGGCCACAAGACGAATCCAAGTGCTCTCGGAACCCCCATCAGGACACCCCCGAGGAGCAAAATTCCTTCCAACACCTAGGGAGCATCAATGACTTGTGCCTCCTCGCCGTGTCGCTTCTGTGCGCTTTTGAGGCCCGAAGGTGGCCCCAAGAGGGCCCCGAAGATAGCCCCAATATGAGCCCAAGAGGCCCCCAAAACGGCCCCAAGAGCGCCAATAACCTCCCCAAGAGCGCCCCAACGGGGCAATTTCGAGGGCCCCAGAGGGGGAGGGACAAACGACGCACTCCGCGATAGCACCAAAATGCCGCGGTTATGTCCCAAGAGGCCCACAAAAGAGACCACAGAGGGCCCCAAGAAGGCTATAAGACCCCACAAACGCGCCCCAAGAGGTCCCAAGAGGACCCCGAGATCCCCGAGAGGAACCACGAGAGGTCTCCGAGAGGCGATTTGGAGGCGCCAGCCTTGTCCTCGTTGTCTTCCTCATCCTGCTCCTCCTCCTGGTCCTTGCCCTGATCGTCTCAATTTTCCTGTTCCTCCTGTTCCTCGCCGTCGTCGTGTGCGTGGTCGTGGTCGTGGTCGTGGTCGTGGTCGTCGTCGTCGTCGTCGTCGTCGTCGTCGTCGTCGTCGTCGCGTCCTCCTCCTCCTCCTCCTCCTCCTCCTCCTCCTCCTCCTCCTCCTCCTATTCCTTCTCTTCCTCCTCCTCCTCCCCCTCTTCCTCCTTCTCTTTCGCTCGCCCCGCGCAGGCCCCACAAATGGCCCGAAGAGGCCCTCCAAAAGCACCCCCTTGCTCCAGAGATCTCTTCGTTGATCGTGGTTGCGCGCTCTGTCTCACTACATGTGCCGATTCGTCTCGTTTCTCGCCAACCCCCATGGGGCAGGGTATCTGACTGGGCTGGTGAGGATGCGCGAACGGTGAAGAACTTGGTCGCAAACTCTGCCCTCATGTTTTAAAAGCGTTTTAGACAGGGACGCCGTCGACGCTCCTCTTGGGAACGCTCCTGCGGCGACCCTGGGACCCCGCGTCCTCGGCGCTTTGGGGCCGATCCCGACCAAGCATGGAAAAGGAAAAGGACCGCGAGCAGGAGATCTGCCACCCATGCTCCTCCAGAGGGGCAGCCCCGTGGCCAAGCAAGTCGGGCCCTGAATGGTCCGCGCGTCCGGCTTCGCGCAGCACTGCTGAATCTGACTCCTCGCGGGCGCGGAAGGCCTCCAACATCGCTGTGGGAGGGCCCTCGAGCCGCAGGGACGCGGACAAAACCTTTGGCGAGCCGAGCGAGGTTATCCGAACCTTTTGGGCGCCCGCGTCCGACAATGACAATGAAGATGCCTGGGGTCGACGGTGGCGTACAGCACGCAATCGACAAAGAAACGCAGCAACCATGTTTCAAGCTACTGGAGCTAACGCACGCGCTCGGTGAATCCGCGGCCTCTGGCGGCTGGCGCATCTCCGCCCCCTCCCTCCGCGCGACCCCCAGACTGGATGTCATCTGGGGGGGGGGGGGCGAGCGTGGCGTGGCAGCGAACTCCCTGACGGTGTATTTCGGGTCGACAAGCTGGCAAGACTTGCACCGCCAGAACCGACCAACGCACGTTTCGAGCAAGTTGGTCGAGCTCCGAGGGGCAGCGCCGAATTTCCCGGGCGTTGGGGTTGGCGGAGTTTGTCTTTCAATCCTCGTCCTGTCCGCGGCCCCTGCTGCTACAATCGGCCCTTGGCGTGCCCGACGCCGCATCATGTCAACGGAATCTGCGTCTTGACACCGCCCCATCATCCCTGCCCCAGTCAGCGCCGCCGCGACTCCCGCCCAAGCGCCCGCGTAGGCGTTCCCACCAGCGAGAAATTATTCACCTGATTGCCGAGCTGTGCCATGCATCCTTCCTGGTGCGACTGGAACACCTGGGCCCCGGCGGGATTGGTGCACCTTCTATTGGCTGCTCGGGCCCTGGCCCAGAGATCCTTGATGCCTGCCAGTCAGGTCTCTTGAACCTTCCAATCGCATCATTGGCCCGATTCCAATGATCCGTTACGGGAGCGAACTCTAATTCTGGAGCTGTCATGGAGCACGGCAAATGGCCAGGACCTCGACTCGGGGACCTTTTGTAGCTAGCTCACCCAGGGCCTTGCCGCCCGCCCGCCCCTCTCCGCCATCCTTGGCGAGGCCAACGACGGCTGCCTCGCAGCGCCGCCTCCCCCGAACGTCCGAGCGTTTGCCTCCGGAGCCGTTTCCGCATAAAGAATCCTGCCGGATTCAGTGCATCTGACAAGGCCGACTCTACGGCATCCACTGCGATAAATGGCGACGAGTACCCCATCAAACTCTGGGGGCGCGAGTGTCGAGGGCGGGGGCCTCCTCAGCATGCGCGCGGGCTCGAGATCCATCTGCGCCATGGCCTGAAGGGCGAGGTTCTCGGGCGCGTGGAAATCCTCGCGCCCCCAGGTCCCCCCGCAATCTCAAGTCCTGCGTCGGGGCGTTTCCTCTGCCGCCTCGCGCCGCGGGCAGGGCGTCGCGATGACTGCATGTCCTCCTTTTTTAACGCCCCCCGCGTGTCCGCGGGCCTTCCGGCGCCGCCGCCAAGTCGAAGGCGCCGGCGCTAGCGTCTCCGTCTCGCTGGAACCTGCGTTGCTCTCGTCGGGCGCGCGAAACGTCAATCCGCGCTTGATTCCCGCCTCCGTCTTTATGTTTGGCGCCTGCTGCTGGTAGATCTGCGGCATGTCGCTGGCGATGTCTCCGGGCATGGCAGCGCGCCCCCTGTCCTGGGTGCAATCGTCGTCGCTGCTGCTGGGAATATGCCATGCTTGGCGTTGTCCACCAGGTAGGGGCCGCTCCAATTCGGCAGCTTTCAATGCCGTCCAACCAGCGTCCATGACCGTCACCCCGATGGAGGCGATGGGGCCGTCGACGCAAGACCGCCTGCGCGTGCCCATTATGATGGGCTTGGCCCTGGCTCTAGCTCGGGCGAGCTTGACTCGCGAGTGCAAATGGAGACTCAACTGCCATAGGGGCAGCCATTCCATGGCCGCTCGTTTCTGCAGCTCCAGGTATGGCCCCTTCATCGCACCTGTCCCCTGTCAGCGCCGAGGCTGAGCCTCCGCCGCCTTGGCGTGCGACCGCGAGCTGATCCGCTCGACGACTTTGGGGCTAACAGTTGATGAGGTGCCAAGCCGAAGGCTCGGCGTCCGCGCGGCGCTCGCGGGGGGGGGGGGGCGCCTGCGGCTGGGCGGCGCGACTCCTCGACGCACGCGCATGGTGCCATTGCCTTCCCAGGCCACTTCGTTGTGGTCTTGACTGCCCGCTTCCATCTTGCGCCCGCGCCTATGCTCAGATCATTGCAATCCTGAACTGCCTACGCTAGCACTCCACGTCGTAGTTTCGCCTCCTCGGATTTCTCCGCGCCCTTCGATGCGCCGACGAGCGCCGTCTTGTCTGGCGCCGTGAGAGGCCGCCCCCGCGCGCCACCTGCCACTTGGAGGGCCGCCACTCCCATGTCTGCGGGCGTCTTCCTCTGCGCGCGCTCCCATCCGATGGCCGCGTCGCCCGCGAGGGCCCGCGACCCTGCCCCGGGCGCCGAAACGCGCGCCCGCTGAACAGTGGAAAGCGGCGCCTTCGCGAGGCCGACCCGGCGGGGGGGGCCGGCTGCGATAGGTCGGGCCGGACAGATCACCTCCCCGAGCGTCGCCCCCCGTTTGCGGCGGCGGGGCCGCGCGAAGCCGGCGACGCCCATCTCCGCGACCGCCGCCGGGAAACCCGCCGCCGACGCGACGCCGCAAGGAGGGCGGGGCCCGCGCAGTCGCAGATAGCCATGCCGAGGGCGCGGCGCGACTTGCCCAGGCAGGCTCGCGCCAGCCCCGCTCGCGAGGCCAGGCTGCCCTCGATTGCCGCGACCCAGCGCGCGCTGAGGCCTTCGCGCCGCGACGCGCGCGGCGAGGCCCTCGCCCTGGGGCGCAGCTTCACGGGGGTGGGGGCGCGCCGAGAACTCGCCGCCACCGGCCGGTTTTGGGGCGAGCGGCCCCATCGCGGGGCAGCAGTGCCCTGGCGACGCCCCCGCGTGCTCGCTGCAGTTTACGACCCTGATCAGATCTCGCCGCGCCTCCGACGAGGGGCGCATGATGTCGCGCAACGCGAGGCCGTCGACTGCCCCGGCATTTTTAGGGCTGGCGATTGAAATCGCACATTCGAGCTGCCCTGGGGCATGTCCAGATAGTTGCCCGCCCGGCGGACCAGGTGCGCGCGGACGTTCCAATCTCGCGCTGCCCGCAGGAGGGCTCCACTCTCTAGAAAGGGGGTGGGGGGTGAAGAGGGGGCCAGGTTTGCTTGCCCGCATCAGTTTCGGCCGTCTGGTGAACTGCTGCCTCTGCGCAGTAAGCCCTCGCGCCTCTGCTGTCGCCATGCCGCCGTCGGTGTGATCTGGGGCGCGCTGGGCCCCCCCGCGGGTGCGCCCGCTGGTCTTCGCAACCTGCAACGCGTATTCGCATGCTTTGTATTTGCCCAAATACTTCTTGCATGTGTTGCCGGACCAGCTGACGCAGCCTCTGGTGCTCTGTGCCGAGGTAGGTATATTTCTGCGCCTGCTGCCTCGCGTCCGCCTGGGTCGCGCGGAGTGCAAAGCGAATGGGCTGGCCATCAGCTGGCTGGCAAGTCATGCGTTGACGTGAGGGCGTGGCTTTTGCCCGCTGCCGTCTCATCAGAACCCGCTGCCTCGCTCGCGGTGCTCGCTGACCCACGCAGAGCTGATGCGATCGTTCGTGATGAGCACGTCCTCCGAGGCTGTGCGGCCCAGACCGCGGACTCGCCTGTGACCCCCCTTCTCAATAAGGCGCTGGCTGAAACCGTGGACGGGGAGGTGTTGTCTGACTGCGTGCATCTCATAAGACAGCGGTGGTGGCGTAGCCAGATGCTTCGCGGTGGGCCAGGTCCGCCGTTGTTCGCGTGCAGCTGCGCGGCGATCGTTGCGATTGGACTCAGGGTCAGGCTTCTTCTTTGGGGTCTAAGCCCGAGGGGGAGGGCGCGGGAGATCCAACTTCCTATGCCACCAAGCGTCTGCACTGCCGAGGCTCTTGAGGATGTGGCCCAGGTGGGTGCGCCAGGGGGCGCGCGTCTCCGTCGTGAGCGCCACTGCTGTATGGGCCGTTCGTGCAATCGCGGAATCAATGTTTGTCTCTGTCGCAGGTGACACCTATATGTGGCTTAATCAGCTTGCCGCCTAGCATCTGTGAAGGGGAAGATGTTTCGACTGCACCAGGGGCCAAATCCCAATCCGCTAAGATCACCCACGGGCTGGTCACGGTCAAGGACTTGAGTGTGTCGTGATTGGTGCCCTTTTGTCATGCCCTCCTTGGGAAAGAAAAAGGGCGAAAGACGATCATGCCACTCGTTATGAGATGGAGATCCTTCGCAGAGAACCGTCGAAAAAAAGGTGTCTTTCGCTCCTGCAGTCATCATCGTCTGCCTCATCTTGCCGTTCGTGGTGGTCGACAGGTGGGCCTTCGCGATGGCAGCCTCGGCTCCGTTGTTGCCCTCCTGTGAACGTCCCGTCGCCGTCGCCGCGGTCGCACCTGCATGTCAATCATCACTGGCCAACTCCTGCTTGCACCTGTCCGTGGCGTGCTGCCCGATGTGGGTTTCCGCGGATGCAAAGACACCAGTCAGCTTGTGGTTCTCGTTGATGGCCTTGCGAGATTTCTCCCCCCAGTTGGTGATATCGTTGAAATTTTGTTTCATGGCATGAGAACGGATGCATTATCCGTGCCGTGTTGCTTGGGGCTGCCGTACCAAAACTGGGGCTGATGATGAAGCCTTGCGCTGCTAGCAGCTGCGCCAGCCTGCTGCCCCGACGTCTGCACGTCGTCCTTGTCGTCCCCCTTGGCGTGAGTGTTAGCCTCCCGCTTGACCTGATGCAGAAACTCTTGGGCGCCCGCCTGCTCCTCGGCGGTTGGCTCCGCTTTGGGTTTTGATTGCGGTATTGCAAATACTTGTGCTTGAGGTTATGTTTGAACCACCACCTTCCGCTTCTTCTTCTTCTTCGCGTGGTCCGCCTTGGTCTCCTTTGCTTTCACGACAGTCTCCAGCATCTCCTTCTCTTTGGTGGGTGCTTGACGCGAACGCTCCTGCGTGGCCGGCGCGTCCTCGCGAAACTTGGCAAGCTGATCCTTCAACATTCTTATCGAGGTCGTCCGTGTCCTCGAAGAGGGCCTTATCGACAGTGACCCCCCCCGACTCCTTCTCCTGGTCCTTGTCGTTCGTGACGTGCTTCTGCGTGCAGTCGGCGAGCGCCTGCGTATGCTCCGTCTGCGCCTGGTGCGCCTCCAACGCCGCGTTGTCCGTGTCTGTCTGGGGCGCTTGGGTGACCCGTCGCGCCTCAAGGAGGTTCGTCGTGATACCGTGGAGCATGCCTTTCGCCTCATTGATCTTGTCGGCTGCCTGCTTGAGCACCTGTTTCCCAGGGGTGCCCTGAAGCTTCGGCGCAATCTGCAAAGCGATGGTGCCCTTGAGCGAGGAGAGCTGTTCCGTCAAGATGGGGTCGTTGCCGAGCTTCTTGAGCGCAGTGCCGAGCTGGTCGCAGGCGACCCCCGCGTATGAGAGGGTAAGCAGCTTCTTCCACGGTGGAGAGGCGCCCGAGCTGTGGTTGCCCGCTGTCAAATGCGACGTGGGCGTCGCACTTGTTACAGTACCCGTCGTTCCATCTAATCTTCCATTCATACGCCCATTTGTCACACTGCTCTCAGCGCGTCCATTACCATGTTTGCTTCCCCTGCAACCCCATAGGCCGCTGATGAGCAGTGCGGGTGAAAGAGGAGGGATGTTGCTCTGCCAGGAGCTAACTGACACACTCGGGTCAGGCCGTGGACCAGCGGTATCTATGGGATCCCGCGGGGACCTCAAATCTTGAGCCAAAATGGCTACAGAGGTCGAGGAGTGAGAAGTGATGACGAGGAGGGGAGGAAAAAGAGGAGAAGGAGGAGGAGGAGGGGGAGGAGGGGGAGGGACGAGGAGATAAGAAGGTGAAGGCGTTTCGGAAGTCAAGCGTCAGATCTACACCTTGCGCCTCCCTGCTCACCAGATGGATGTAAGGCCGGGAGAGAGGCAGGAGAAGGAGCAAAGGAAAGCCTCCCATCCTCCGCTCACGCCCATAGCGCTGCCGCGGATGCGCGCGGGGCAGCCAGGTGAGCCAGCGTCGCCGGGACAGCGTCTGGGGCTGCTGGCGACAGCGCGCCCACGCCCGCCCTGTCGATGTGCGAGCCGCGACCGCAGGGCGGACGAGCTGCGACTCCCCGACGAAGTCGAAGTCCTTGGACTCGTTGCAGACGCTGCAGGCGACGTGGGCCCCGAAAGTGTGGAGATCTTGGCGTGATTTGACTTGCCATTTGCTGCTCGAAGGAGTCATGCCCGATTTGCGGACCGCCAGCCTGCGCCCGAGGAGCCCACGACGCGCCAACGGACGTCCACTGGGCGCACCCCACCAGCCAACACACGAGGTGCCCACGAGGCGCACGGGTGGCATCCGGTGGAGCACCCGAAGCCACAAGTGGATTGGGTGCTGAGGCAAGAAGACAAAGTAAGAATAACACCGCTATCGGGGGAGTTCCACTGCGAACGTCCAGGGTGACAGCGGATGCTATTACCTCAGTGTCCCAAAGGATTGCGGAGAAAGCCTGAAACTACCCGCAGAGCATAGGCGCGGGCAAGAAAAGAGGGGCATGGGACAATGGAACAGGTCCGGCCATAAAAGCACGAGCTACCTGCCCAGAAAGAACAGGCAGCGACAGGGCAACCGTCTGCACAAGAAATCACTTAAATGGGACAGGAATGGCAGATCGCGTCCTGAAAACGTCGTGATGGCGAGGCCGCCAGCCCGCCAGGGCGCGCATGCCGCACTGGAGCTCACCCGACCTCTTCCGGAACTTGCACTGGCATGTAGCTCGTGGACCGTCCGAACGTGCCCAAGTCTCATCCAAGTCTCGGACAGTTCGACTACCTCTGCTGGGACTGGAGGTTTGCACTCGCCGAAAGAAGATCATGCCGTCTCTCATTCCTCACACTGCTCATCATTTGTGCCAAATTCCTGACGCATACCTCAACACTGGACCACTCTGACTACGCTCCGTGAAGACGCAGGCACGATCCAGAGTCCCGCAACAGCAGCGCAAACATACTTCTGACAACGATTGCACATTCCCAGCGCAAGCGGATGGGGCGGTGCCGTTGTGAACGAACAACAGCCTGCAGCGTCCACGCACACGGTCTGGAGCAAGACGGCCCACCGACGCGGCAACGAAACAACTCCGCTCATCATCATACTCTCTCCTTCATTGTCTCCAAGCAGCGCTTGCACTAACAGCATCTGACATTCCTAGTTGTTTCGGGGCTTCGCCTGGTCGCCACCCGTCGCCACCTCGTGGACTAGATGGGCTTCCTGCATTTGCCCCCCAGTCGCCGCCCGTCGCAGCCTCTGGTTCTTACTTCGCTTCTGAGCACTTGGATCGGTTGCCCAGGTTTCGGCACAGCCGCCCAATTCCGATCCCCGCCCCCTCATGAGCTGGCTTGACTTTCTGGTTGTTCGCTCGGTCCCCGCCCAATCACCGCCTCGTGTGCCAATCAAATGTCCGGGGTGTTCGCTCTGTCGCCGCCCGTCGCACTTTTGTGACCACCTCGTGTGCTGCTTGGGTTTTCCGGGTTTTCGCTCGGTCGCAGCCCGTCGCCGTTTCGTCACAACCTCGTGTGCTGCCTTGGTGTTCTGGGTTTTCGCTCGGTCGCCGCCGGCCGAAGCCTCGTCACCACCTCGGTTGTCGGTTGTGTCTTCGGCGTGTTAGCCCACGGTCCGCTCGCCGCCGCGTGGTCGCCGATAGACTGCAGCCCATACATTCCTTCTCATCCTGCAGGTGACCTCTTCAAGTCTACCCCGATGCCGAGGCAGGAGGGTAAGGAAGAGAAGGAGAGGGATGGGAAGACGGGGGAGCCGATGGACGCAGCAGGCTGGCACAACGGGGCGCCCAAAGCGCGTATCGGTGGGGGGCGGGACCTGTCTCTTGGTGTTGCCCACCTTGATGGACAAAAGGCCATCCTCGGCAGCGGCGGCTTGCGAGGAGAGAGCCTCCTGCTCCTTTTCCTCCTCCGCCTTCTTCCCTCCCCTGCCCTGCTCCTTGTGCGCCTCCCGCCCCCTCGAGTCTTTTTTGTTGTCTCCTCCTCGAACCCTCCAAACGTGTCCTGCTGGTCCAGAATACCCTTGTCCTCGTTCTCCCCTTATCAGCCTCCCGAGGCCCTCGTCCCCTCCACGTTATCCAGCTCCTCCCCGTCCCCTGGGTTCCTTGGGACACCTTGGGAACCCGACGCATCCATGACAACGGAATTGCCCTGAAACCGTCCAAACCCTCATCCACCTCCATTCCCCGCACGGACCCGTCTTTCTTTTTCCTCCTCCGCTGCATTCGTTTCTCTTCTCGCCTTCCCTTCTCCATGGTCCCCTTTCCCCTCCATCGTCCACGTCCTCGTCCTGTTCCTCCCCTGCACTTCGTCCCCCTCCTCCGTCTGCATGTTCCTCATTCCCCCGTTACTCCTTAGCTGTGTGGACTGCGGCGCACGATCCATTCTAGGATTTAGGATACCCCTCTCCCTCCTCACCCGTCCTCTTGCCGCTCCTTTTCATCCTCCGCCTCCTACTGCCCTTCATCCCCATGCCCTTTCTTCCCAATAGTCCTTCTCCCCCCCCCCCCCCCCAACGCTACAGCGGCGCCCCCCCCCTTCCCCCCGCATCCTTTTTCGCGTTCCCCCCCCCACCCCGACCAGCCCCAAGGACGGGCCAGGCACCCCAAGCGTCCTCGGGCAGGCCCTTGGCATCCTCCAACACCTCGGCGAAGGCAAGGGAAGGGGGGGAGGGGGGTCGCCGCCGCAGACGCGCCGCAGGGTGCAGAGGTTGCAGCGTGGGGTGGGGGATCGCCGTAACCGCCGTCGGGGCAAGAGAATGCCCCGAATTTCGCGCGCGCTCCCGTGCAAGGGGGAAGCGCGGGACGGGGAGGGGGGCGTCGTCGTCGTCGTCGTCGTCGTCGTCGTCGTCGTCGTTGTCGCCGTCATCGTCGCAGGCAACGGAGGACGCGTCGTCGTCGCCGGAAGAGGGAGATGGATTTGGCGGGGAGGAGAAGAAGACAGAGGAGAAGGGCTGAAGACGGAGGACCCATGAAGGAGCTTGGGAGCGAAGCTGCGCGGCCGTAGGAAACAGTGTAGAATGCATGTATACACACATGTGTATATATATATATATATATATATATATATATATATATATATATATAGCCCACTGCGGGCGATAATAAGCCCCCCTGGGGTAATGAAGTTCGGGGGTTGGGGCGGCGGCGCTAGCCTCCTCGTGGGTGGCGTTATTAAGCTCACTGGTAAACACGTTACCTCGAACGACCACGGTGTGGAGGGCTGCTGGCATTGGCGGCCCTCGCCTCGCATCTCGCGCACGGCGCGCTCGTTCCAGCGACTCGTCCACAAGCCGCAGCTCCAACCGTCTACTTGACACCGTCTGCTGCTCGGTGCTGGGCAGTGCTCGCTAGGGCCACTAGCGCCGAGCTTGCGGAGGATCCTCGCGTCGGCCTTGGGAGGCCACGTGCGAAACCTACCCGCGATTTCTGAGGAGGAGGGCGGGGCGCACTTCGCTCGGCAGCTCCCGATCATAGTGAACCCCACCTTCCCACCTCAGAAATCGTGGGGTGTAGGCGTGAATTCGCATGTGGCCCTTTGGGCCCGCTTGGCGATCTCGGACGGCTTCTCGAGGGTGTCGCGATACTCCACCTCGACGCCGCCCCCGTCGATCCTCGAGACCTGATGGGAATTGCCACGAGTGCCCCCTGCCCAGGGCGCCCCCAGGAGTTGCTACAAACCGGGGCGAAACGCTGAGGGCACCCTGGGGGGGGGGGGGGGCATTGCAGCAAACGCCGACCCTGAGGTACGTGTAGTGCGCGGGCGCCTCGGAGCGCACACAGACCAGCGCGTGCTGGGCCTTGTCGACCCTCTCGGCCCAGCGCTCCAGCGCTTCTGCTCCTCGGGCAGCTAAGCGGCGGGTGCGTCCTCGCCCTGGCCCTCTCGACCGCCGTGGGCTCGACCGCCAGAACGTTGTCGGGGACGCGCGCGCGCCCGTCGATCTCGCCCAGCAGCGCGCGCACCGTGCCCAGCTCGAGGGCGTCGCCCTTGACGATCTGCTCGCAGTTCATGATGGCGTACTCCTTGGCGAGCGCGGTGCGGCGAGCCTGTCGTGTCTGGCGCCAGTCGAGCTTCTGCGGCCCGGGGAACTTGCAGCCCCGCTCGATCGTGACCTGTGGCGCTCGGGATTCGCAGGCGCTCATTAGCTTCCGCCTGCTTCCGCTTCGCGTTGCTTCCGCCTGCGTCCGCTTTCGTTTCTCTTTCTGTCCGCCAGCCCCCGCCTGCCCCGCTGCCCACGGCAGAAGCAAGCGGAAGCCAACGAGCGCACGTGACCCTCCCAGCCTCGCTGCTCTCGATCTGGAAGATCGCCGCGTTCTCCGCCTCGAGGACGCGCAGGCGGCACTCGTCCCCGGCGCCCAGGACTCGCCAGACGCCCTGCGCTCTGCCGAGCCCGCCCTCGTGGATGCCCTCCTCGGTGACTCGCGCCACCTTGCCGTGCCAAGGGGGCCCCTCGCAAACCTCGGGGCCGCTATTTAGCTCGGCCCTGTCCTGCTTCTTGGCGTCCTTCTCCGCTTGGTACTTCTGCGTGAGCTGCCTGGAGAAGCTCGCGTGCGCCTTCGGCGGCCTGCCTGTGAGCTTCGCCATGGCCGCGCCTCTGCTGGGGTGCTCGAGCGAGGTCTCGCCGCCAGTCTTGGCCTTCTCGCGCTGCCACTTGCGAGCGTGATTGCCCAGGAACTGGCCCGCGAAGTTGGACGCCCACCTGCCCTTGCGTTTAGCTGTCCGTTTCAACTTGACCCTGTTCTCGAGGGCGCGCGGGAACTTGATGTCCTTGATCCGCTCCTCTGGCGGTTTGAGCATGTCCTTCTGCTCGTCGGCGAGCTCGAGGTCCAGCTCTCGGAGCTCCAGGAGGCAGGGGTTCTCGTCCTGCTCGCAGTCCCCCGGCAAGTCGTCGTTGTGGAAGCAGTTGCCGTCGAGGACGCCCCACTCGGGCACGGGCGGCGCGCCCTCGGGCCTGCGCTGGATGCCCTCGAGGCGCGCCGGGCTGTTCTCGATGCCGCGGCCGAGATCGATGGAGTAGCTCCACGGCCCCATGCCCGTGACGACTTTGGGCTCGCCTTGCTCTGTCGGCTGGACCGCGAGCATCTGGTTGGCTGGCGGCCCTGGGAGCGGCACCGCGTCCTTGTTCTGCTCGCGGAAGCGGGTGTGGGCCTCGGGGGCACAATAGAGGCACTCGAAGGGCCCCCATCGTGTCCGGGACTTGTGCCCCTTCTGGGGCTCGGCCTTGGCTTGCTGGATCCAGTCTTGCCCCATGGCCCAAATCATTTCAACCTGAAACACGAGGTTCTGGCCGTGCTCCTGCTCGATGAAGTCGATGGTCCAGCTTGCCACCAGCTCATCCGCCGAGGCTCTCGGCTGCCCCGACGCGTCGATTGCCTCGAAGACCCTCGAGCGGTCCGCCTCGGAGAACTCGAGCAGAACGTTGCGCCAGCCCTTGCGCAATGCTCCTAGGGGCTCGCCTGCTTGAAAGCGCTCCGTCCGCCATCGCCCCGCTCGTAAGTGACGTCGCGCCGCCGTGTGCCCTCCTCGACGCTCGCGTCGCTGACTCGGCAGTGCCTTGCGCGGGGGACAAGGGGGGCGCTGCGTTTCTTGGCGGACTTCGCCCCCCTGCTCGGGTCGAACCAGTTCTCGACCGCGGAGATGTTGATGAGGGTGATCCTGTACTTGTCTCCTGCGCTCGAGTAGGCCTGCTCCACTTGCGCCTGGTGGCCGGGGTGCTCTGCCAAGTACTTGGCCTTCTCCGTCTCCAACTCTGCCTTGCTCTGCTCGTTGCAAGTCTCGCGGCAGTTGTTGCGGAGGTTCTCGATGCGTTTCTCGGCGCCCGCTCCGCGCACTGATTGGGCGCCCGAAATGGGCGCGGAAAGAATGGGCAAAATGCCCCGCAACAAATGCTGCCCCGAACCAACGGCGGCCGCTGTCGGGCAAGCGGCCTTCTGTCTCGAATAGACACAGGCCGCGGCGACACGGACGGCGAATCCTGTTCAACATGAACAAGAACTGGTGTTGGGCACTGTACCCTTTCCTTCCGTGCCCATGTCGCTCGTGCCGAGACCTCGCCCTTGCGGGCGCGCGCGCGATCCTCGCCGCGGAGCTTGAGCCAGAGCGCGGTGGCGTCGACGACGACCGCGCTCGCGCTGGCCCTGTGCTGGGCGAAGTTCTCGGGGCCCCCGACGAAGAGGCCGAGGTCCTCGGAGCCGCCCCTCGCCACCAGGTGCACGAACCTCGTGGTAGTAGAAAGCATAGTAGTAGTAATACTAGTAGTAGTAGCAGTAGTAGTAATGGTCGTAGTCGTAGTCGTAGTCGTAGTAGTAGTCGTAGTCGTAGTAGTAGTAGTAGTAGTAGTAGTAGTAGTAGTAGTAGTCGTAGTAGTAGTAGTAGTAGTAGTGGTAGTCGTAGTAGTAGTAGTAGTAGTAGTAGTGGTGGTAGTTGTAGTAGTAGTAGTAATAGTAGTAGTAGAAGTTATAGTAGTAGTAATAGAAATAGTAGAAGTGGTGGTAGTAGTAGTAGTAGTAGTAGTAATAGTAGTAGTAATACTAGTAGTAGTAATAGTAATGATATTAGTAGTAGTAGTAGTAGTCGTAGTAGTAGTAGTAGTAGTAGTAGTAGTAGGTAGGAGTAGTAGTAGTAGCAGCAGCAGCAGGAGTAGTAGTAGTAGTAGTAGTAGTAGTAGTAGTAGTAACTGGTTCGTAGTAGTGGTAGTAGTACAATAATACTAAGAGTCGTCGTGGCCTCCTTGAGCTGGCCTTCCACTCGTTGCCGCGGGCGCAGATCGCGCGTTTGGCAGCCCTCGCCTCGGATCTCCCGCAGGGCGCGCTCGATCTAGCCCAATTATTCGTAGTAGTAATAGTAGTAGTCGTCGTAGTAGTAGTCGTAGTAGTAGTAGTAGTAGTAGTAGTAGTAGTAGTAGTAGTAGTAGTAGTAGTAATAGTAGTAGTAGTAGTAGTAGTAGTAGTAATCGTAGTAGGAGTAGTAGGAGTAGTAGTAGTAGTAGTAGTAGTCGTCGTCGTCGTCGTAGTAGTAGTAGTAGTCACGAGTAGTACTCGTAATTGTCACCATTAGTAGTAGCTTTTCCCAACTACCACTGATATTAATATTAAGTAGAAACGCCACTACTACGACAAACTACTACAAATACTACTGGTACTACCTGTCCGCCGTGGCCCAGGTGAGCTTGGCCTTCTCCTTGCTGAGGGTCTGCTTCCTCTGGCCGGAGAGGCGCTGGCCCCTGCGCCCGCTCGCGTTCATCCTCGAGAGGACGAACTCGTCCTTCTTGGTCGCCTGATCAATCTGGAAGGTTCTCAGGCGCTTGGTCACCCAATTGAGGATCTCGGCGTCGTAGCTCTTGTGGCCGATCTTCTGCAGGTGGAGCTGCTTGTCCTGCTCGAAGGCCAGCTCGTAGCGCAGCCGCGTCAGAAAGGTCCCCATCCTGACGTCGCGGCCGCGCTCGCGCCCCCGCTTGAACCGGCGCTCGAGATGGCGCGCGATGCCCTCGAGCGGGCGCATGGGTGCGACTTGGCCAGTGATCTCGCGGGGCAGCCTGGCGCCTCGGCTCCTGTCGCGCCTCTGCAGGTCCACTCGGGCGCGCCCGCAGCCTCGGAGGCCGTTCTTGCCGTGCCTCGCCGTGGCAACCTGCTTCTCGAGGGCAGCTCGAAGGCCGTGCCATCGGGCAACCGTCTCGGGGCCCCAGTGCCGCTCGCGCTGCAGCTCGGCACTCGCTCGAGGCGGAAAGGAAGGCGGCGAACTTATTCGCGTTGTGCTCGCCCGCGTCCTTGCCCCAGCCTAAGAGGATCTGGAGCTTGGACTGCGCTGTTGGGTCTCGCCGCGGCGTGGGCGCAGCTCGGGGTTTGCGCGTCCCCATGTACTCCGCGCTCTTGCCGCGGGGTCTGCCACCCTTGCCGAAGCCTCGATTCGCGCCTCGGCCGAAGTCGCGCGGGGGGCGGGGGGCATGCCCGCAGCGCTCGCAAGCTCTCGGCGAGCGGCCGCGGCCGTGAGTCGCTCCTGCACGGGGGGGGGGGGGGAAGGGAATGCTCGTAGTATTACAGTCGACTCGCGTTGTAAGGATGGGCGGCGAAGATGCAAGGTCACTGCAAGGCCCAGAGATGGGCCGCAGTGGCAATAATGCAAGGGTATAGAAGGGTTGCTCACCCCTACCACGCGGGCCGATTGAAAAATTACACATAGGAGCAGGAAGAGAGGACAAATATTGGTGGACGACGGAAGAGAAAAGAGGATGGCCCCAGGATCGACTTTGAAGAAAATATTTGGAATCGGGCCCATGTTTTTATGAGTAGAAACACATTCTGTTTAACAGTTTTCACACTCGCATGGGGGGGGGGGGGGGGGGGGCATGGCGGGGCCCCGCTGGGAATAAACGAGCCCAGAGATAAAAAGTTCGGCCCCCTGGGGGGGGGGGGGGGGGGGGCGGAAGGGGGAAAGAAAAGGAATAGGAACACAAGGGAAAGAAGAAGGAAGAGAAGGCAAAGAACTTTTGGAGCTGCGGCCAGTCAGCACGAAGCGATAGCAACGTCGATCGGACACGTAAAAGAAGAGGAACATAAGAAACAGGCAGAAGAGAAAAGCGGAATAACGATGAGGAAAAGAAATCCTGCTCGGCCGTCTCAGCCTCGAGCTGTTTCTAGAAGCTCGCAGCAGAGTCGGCCGTCTCGCAAGGCGAGGTTCTCAGCTTCTCGTGCGAGCTCGGGGCCGCCGGCGGCGAGGTCTGCAGGCCCCAGAGGCTCGACGCGCTCGTTTGCTCTGTCGGCGCGACCATCGGAGTCTCGCTGCAAAGCTGCAGTAGCTCGAAACAGAATACATCGAGCCAACGTGGCTACGGAAGGTTGTTAGCTTGTCGTTGGTATTCCTTGGTGTTCGTTTGTTGTTCTTGCTTGTTTCGATGCTGTTGTGGTTTGCTGTTGCGTCGGTTAGTGGTGTTGCTGTTGTGCCTGCTGTTGCTACTGCTGTTGTTGTTGGTGATGTCGTTGTGCTGGTTGCTGTTGCAATTGCTTGTGTGGCCGTTGCTGTTGTTTGCGCGTGTTGTGTTGCTTGCGTGTGCTTGTGTTATTTGTGTCGGTGGCTCCGTTGCTCTGCCACCTGTCTCCTATGAATTTTTCTCGCGTCTTCGAGGCCGGGGGCCACCTCGCTGAGAGTTCCCAGCACCTCGCCCTCACTCTGCCCGAAAGCACCTCGCTCAGAGCTCCCAGCGGCTCGCGAGGCGCCTCAGGGCTGAGTCAGGACTCGGGGCCGAGGCCGGCGAGGCATCGCGCTGCCCCGTCGTTGCAGGCTTGCAGAGGCTCCCGCGCTCTTCTCAGGGCCGAGCATGACCTCCAACTTCTTCTTGTTCTCGAGCTTGGTCCTCCAGCTCGACCTTCACGTCGCCCGGCTTAACCTCGAGTGTGAACTTCTTGTCGTCGAGTTTCTTGTCCTCGAGGCGCTTGTCCTTGGGTTTGCTGGCGTCCTCCCCCAGCGCGGTGCGTTCCGCCCCCCTCGTCCACTCGTCGCCCTTCGCCCACTCGCCGACGCTCTCGTCGTCCGACCGCTCGGCGACGTGCCGACGATCGTCGCTGCCCGACCCGGCCATGGGGCGCTGCGTCTCGGCCATGGGGCGCTGCGTCCTCAGCTGGCTTGGACTGCTTGAGCCTGAAGTGGTCGCGGTTGTTTGTTGTTCGTGTTGTTTGTTTTGTTACTGTTCTTGTTTGTCTGGTTGAGTTTGCTTTCCTCGTTTGTCTTGCTGCTGTTTGCGCGCGTGCAAGTGTGAAGCTGTGGTTGGTTATGTCTGCTGTTTGTCTTGGTGCTATTATGCCCTGCTGTTGCTGCTGTGCTGCTGTTTGCTATTGCTGTCGTGGCTGCTGTTGTGTGTGTGTTTGTGTTATTATGTGTGGGTGTGTGTTAGTGTGTGTGTGCGGAGGAGTGTGAGCGTGTGTGTGTGAGTGCGTGTGGGTGTGCGAGTGTGCGAGTGTGCGAGTGTGCGAGTGTGTGTGTGTGTGTGTGTCTGTGTGTTTGCGTGTGTGTGCGTGCGTGTGCGCGCGCGTGCGTGTGTGTGTGTGTGTGTGAGTGCGTGTGTGTGTGCGTGTGTGCGCGTGCGTGCGTTCGTTGATGCGTGCGCGCGCGCGTGCGCGAGCGCGTTTGCGCGCGCGCGTGGCCGCCAGGTGTCGAGGCTCAACCCTCGACCCTCGGATCGAGGACTCGAGATCCTGAAGTCTAAGCTCGGCGATCTAGCATCCGAGGTGCTCGCAGATGCTCAAGGCCAAGATCTCGGACCCTCGATCCGAGGATGGAGGGTCGAGCCTGCTCGGTGGCAGCGCGGGCCCGAGGACGACCAGAGGGGCGCTCTACTATCGCCGAGGCTCGGCACTCGAGCCTCGCATGTCAAACCCGAGATCGTCCAGTCCAAGCTTGGCGACCCTCGGATCATGGATCCGAGGTGCTCGCAGATGCTCAAGACCAAGATCTCGGACCCTCGATTCGAGGATGGAGGGTTTAGCCTGCTCGGTGGCAGCGTCGGCTCGGGGACGGCGAGAGGGGCGAGCAACTATCGCCGAGGCTCGGTCCTCGAACCTCGGACGTCGAGCCCGAGATCTTCCAGTCCAAGCCTAGCGACCCTCGGATCTAGGATCCGAGGTGCTCGCAAATGCTGAAGACCAAGATCTCGGACCCTCGATCCGAGGATGGAGGGTCGAGCCTGCTTGGCGGCAGCGCGGGCTCGAGGACGGCGGCGAGGGCGATCTACGATCGCCCATGCTCTGTCCTCGAGCCTCGGATGTCGAGCCGGAGATCTTCGAGTCCAAGCGTGGCAACCCACGGATCCAGGGTCCGAGGTGCTCGCAGATGCTCAACGCAAAGATCTCAGACCCTCGTTCCGAGGATGAAGGATCGAGCGTGCTCGATGGCAGTGTGACGATCGAAGATCGTCAAGGCTCGATCCTCGATCCTCGGATCGCGAACGCGAGACCTTCGAGTCCAAACTTGGCGACCCTCGAATCTAGGACCCAATGTGCTCGCATATGCTCGGACTCAAGATCTCGGGTCCTCGATCCGAGGATGGAGGATCGAACCGGCTTGATTCCTCAACGCTTGATCGGGGATCACTCGGAGAGGGGGAGGAGTAGCACCCCGCAGCTTGGAACGCCACTCGCGTCTGCTCGAGCACTCTCTTAGAGCATGAAAAGAAGATGGGGCTCGGGCGCGCGCCTCGAAGCGGCGCCCTCGCAGCGAAAAGCATGGGGCGCTTGGCCCGGGGAGCTCGCGCGCTCGGGCTCTGACTCGGCCTTCGCGTCGGCCTGGCTCCTCCCGCCATCGCGCTTGCTTATGATTAGCTTGCCGTAGTCGGCCTGGATCGACGCAAACTTGTCGAAGTGCAGCTTGCTGCGGTTCTGGAAGAGCATCTGATCGTGCTCCTGCTGCTTGGCGGTTTTCGAATAATCCCGCGCGGCGCGCTCGTCTTGGTAGGTCTGCCCCTGCAGCTCGTGGCTCATGTCGGCTGTCTTCTTGATTGACCATCGCCGCCTGATAATTGCTGGAGTGGTGGCCTTGGCGACCCCGTCGGTCGCGATCGAGACCATGGAAGTCTCGTTGCACCACTTGAAGTAGTCTCGGGCCCTGCTCGCAATCACGGCGTAGAGCATCACGGAATTGTCGGCGGGGCCCTCGCCCAAGTGCTCGACGGGCTCAAACTTTTTGCTGGGCGGCAGCACTAGCTCGTGGAGGTGGAGGAGCTCGGCGGGATGCTTGAGGGGGCATAGCCGATGTGCTCGGCGTAGGAGCCGTGGGTGAGCTTCTTGACGCTCTCGGCGCCGAGCTCCATGTCTCTCTTCTTGGCGAGCTCCTGCAGTTTGGCCCTGAAGCTCGGCATAAGCCAGAATGGTCCTCGGGCGGCTCCCCGCGGTTCTTGAAGACGTCGCGCACGTGATCGTCCTTCTCGCAGTAGGCCTTGTAGGACACCGCCACGGCCAGCTCGATGCGCCTCCTGTCCTTCTCGTTGAAGATGTGGCCGTACTCGATGTTTTTTTTTTTTTTTGGGGGGGGGGTCAATCGGGGCCCTCAGGGCCTCTTGAGTTCTGCGTGCAAGCCGGTCGGCGCTTTGGACGAGCAGTGCCACGCTCGGGCGGCGGCAGAGAGGGCAACCCTGCAGTTGGCAGCGCCCGCCTGCCGCGCGCAACGCTAGGCGTGCGCGGCGGCAACGCCATCAAACTCGGGGCCACTGACTGCCAACCGCGGCGAGCGGAAACGGGCGCATACTGCGCCGAAGAGGAACGGCGGAACGGCGACTGGCCTCCACCCCAAGCGGCAGCCAGGAGTCGGCGCCGTCTTGCTGTCACCCTCAATCGAGCTTCGAAGGCCTGAGCAGGCGAAGCAGGCCGCCCAAGGCGGCGGGCAGTGAGGGCGGCTGTGAATGCGCCCATGCAGGCGTTTAAAACTCGGCAGAAACTCATCGCGATGGAGGAGGAGGCAAGAAGGGAACCAATGGTACCTCACATTCCCATGGCGAACACAAGTGTCAGAACCCAACAATTGACCGAACAGCTGTTCAAGACGAGGGCAAGT
Source organism: Prorocentrum cordatum (assembly GCA_963575745.1). Lineage (NCBI taxonomy): Eukaryota > Dinophyceae > Prorocentrales > Prorocentraceae > Prorocentrum > Prorocentrum cordatum. The sequence continues at coordinate 274,784 of CAUYUJ010002836.1, read as the reverse complement.
CGAGTAGTGGCGAACAGAGTCCAGGTCCACTTCTGGGCGAGCAACACAATCGAAAAGGCATCCTGCAGCGCGCGTGTGAAACCGAGCGGAGGCACAGATGGATCCTGTGATCATCCGAAGAGGGGCCACTCCCAAGTACATCGATGTCTTCGTACAGATCTTGTGGCTCATGGCGCAGAGGTGGGCGATGTTGTCAGGGTGTGGGGGAAAGGGTCGAACATGCGCGCGCGCCGTACCAGTGCATCGCGCACGGGTCCAGGCCGTTGGAGAGCTCTGAACCCGAGGTCGAGCTGATGCTGCAACTTCTTAGATCCAGCGTGCAACGACAGTGGAAGACCGTAGAATCAGTCCTTCATCCTGCGGGCATTTCCTAAGAAGGACGAGACATTCCAACCCACGTGCCAACGGTAGGGGACGTGTTCCAGGTCGTTCCTAGATGCTTCCAGATCCGCCAGGACACCGAAAAGATTGCGAGAACGAAGCATATGCCGAATAAACGCAGCGCGAGACACCGCCAGAATATCCACAAATTCCGTGCCAAAGCCCAAGGACTTCAGGTGCACAGCGATGTACGGGGACCCGAGGTGAGTCTCATAACAGCTTCCCGAAAGATGTGTGCGAGGCGCGTGTCAGGCGGGCACAGGAAGGAGTGGAGACACACATGACACGAAAAGCGATGGCACTCTGAGCCACTCCCAGGCCAAGTTGGCGAGTTTGAAGAACACGGTCAAAGAAAGCAGGGATGATCGGGTCCCAGACCTTGTCGGAAGCCCCAGGGCCAATCGGGAATCCCAGGTAAACAGCCCACGCAACAACCTGGATCTGGTCGAAAGGGTCACCGAAACTCGCCAGCACAGCCTGTGGTCGGGCAGCATCCGTGCTGCCGCATAAAATATGTTGGCATGTTCTGAAGTTCAAAGTCAGGTTCGCGATGGGCTGAAGCATCATAATGGCAGTGAGGAGCGGGTTAAGATCAGAAAGCACATTCATCAGCCCAAAAAGGAAGTCGTCCGCATAAGCGAGAGCCAGGCTGATACTCTGCACACAGCGGCTCTGAAGCCACGAAAGTAGCGGGCCAACTGCAAGCACAAACAGGTGCATGGAGGCAGGGCAACCTTGCTTAACTCCTGACGCGATGGGGATGGTGTGGAAACGCTGACTGGCAATGGTAGCGATGGCGTTGTTATCGCGGTACATTTTTCGCAGAAGAAGATGGTTGCCGGTGGGGGCATCATCTGCCGGAGAACAAAGCAGAGCCAGGCTTGCGATAAGCTCGGGAAGGCTGGTGCACAATCTGTGAGAAACATAGCAGTGTGACGGTCGTCACGTAGATGGCGACACAATCCCCAAGCCTCTGCACGTACCACATTCTCGATCATGTCCCTTCCTCCCACTCACTTCTGAGCCTCTCCCACCAGTCCCTCAGTCGCTGCGATAACAGGGCAAATCATGGCAGATGCAAGCAGCTTAATGTCCGTGTTGCTCATACTGAGAGGCCTCGTGCTCGCGGGGGCTCGCGTGCGAAGCTGGCCAGGCTGATCTGTCTCATCCGATCCCCTTCGGCAGAAAAAACGAGCAAGCTGGTGCGCATGCTGTCAGGCAGGGTGTAGATGTCGTCAGGGAAGAGGGCGAGATCGCAAGAGTAGAGAAGACGAGAGGCGCCATGACACTTCCAGACGGCATAGGGTAAGCCATCAGGACCAGGCATGCTGCGAGGGCGTTTTTTGAGCATCTCGCACCACGACGCATAATCCATCTGCCAAGAGCCATCGATTGGGCCTCGAACGGTCTTGATGTGGGGGGTGATCTGGCCCCAGGGCGCCCGATCAACGGAAAGCTCCTTGAACGCATTTTCCTAATGGGAACCCAAGACATCGGCAGACTCCTGAGACGAGCGGCAAGCGGAACCATTGGAGTCAATCACGGAGCCCAGTACGGTACGACGACAAAATTTCTGCCAACGCTGTGAGCGACGACGGCGTCGCGCAGCGAAAGCGCGCTTCGCGTCGGCGTCGGGGGAGGCTCGAGAGAGCTCACCTTCCTCATCAGCAAGAACCCTGCGGAAAAGGCAATGAACATGCTGGCGCAGGCCGCGTAGATGAATGCAATCGAGGTCGTTGTTGAAGTGGGAGGAGAGGCGAGGATAAACATCAATGGGAGCACGAATGCGGGACTGATCCGAAGACGTCGCCGCCCGAAGAGCAGCCAGAGCATAACACGTGTTTCTTGTGAATACTGCAAGCTCCACGCTTGTGCACTGAGCGTTTGGCAGTGCGGCCAGCCTGAAAAAAATAATAATAATAATAAAAATCCCTTTTGCAAGCTCAAGGCGACGCCGCACATTCCAGCTCTCTGGGATGTCACTGAGCAACTGAGAGACCGCGAGGTTTAACTCCTCGGGCCCCGCAAGCCATGGTGGGATGGTAGGTTGGCTAGGATCGGGGACATATCTGCCAGCGGTAGCACGGACAGGAATGTGATCACTAGGAAGAGGGGAACGAGAGAACCAATGGTGGTGGTGGAGAGCGTGGGATCGTGGAGGAGAGCAGCGGGAAGCGATGAGCACATCCGATCTATACGTGATGTCTGGGCAACGGCCGAGCCCCTCCTACCGCGACGAGTGTCCTGATCCTGGAAGAGCTCCGTCAAGGAAGAGAAAAGTCGCGAGAATAAGCGAGCGTGGCGAACGTCCCCACCGCTCAACCCACTACCAGCCCCAACACGCCTTCCCTCCCCTTCGAATGCGAAATTCCAGCCGCCAAGAAGCAACACGCGCGCAGGAGCCGCACTGCCTCCAGGCAAGTGCCGAGCCACATCGCGCTGTAACCAGTGAAGAACGTCGGAGAAGAGGGCGAAAGAGTCCGAGGTGCTCGGTAGGTGGAGGTTGCATAGGATGAGGTTCCCAGGTCGACCCAAATATTCCCTCTTGAGGATCCCCCCAACGATCAACGGCGAGTGGACAACGGAGTCAAAGAGGGAGAGGAACTCAAGCGAGAACGCGGACGTAACTCCGCCTTCAGCCTGGGAGTCGTCAACGAACGAGGCGGCAAATCGGTGATGTGGCAAGTCGCGTTCGAGTTCTCCGATGCCACCCCGGTGCCCATGCGTTTCTTGTGCTGCGGTGATGTGGTGTTGCTGACAAAGCTGTAAGAACTGTCTGTAATGGGCTGGGGCTTTCCAACTCGCACTGCGAACTGATGCGAACAATGTTTCCGTGTTCCAGGTGCAGAGAGAGAGGGGGGGAGGGAGGAAAACACAGAGAACAAGAGAAACAGGGGGAGGCTGCACCTTGGGGCGAGAGCAGCCCTCCTCAGCGCGAAAAGGGACGGCGAATCCTCGTCGCCGCCGCTGCCTGCACGGACTCGACCAATGAAACGATATCGAACTCGACGAACGTGTCACGTTCAACTTCGCAAAGGATGTCATTGTCAGCTGAGACGCAAATCTTGACGGCTGGGACTGGGTCATGGGCTTTGCGAAGGATGTATGCAGCGCCGCCAAGACCCGAACTGCCGATCTCGAACCCTTTGGGCTCGAGCTCAGCAGCGAGCATGGCTCGGGCGCGTCCCAAAGACAAGAACATCTGACGAGCATGGAGGTCGAGGTCCCGTGGGAGGCGGAGAACAAGGGGGGGGGGGGGGGCAAGGGTGGAGGGGATCGGTAGTAGACCATTGTCCGCCCGCGCGGGTGAAATTGTCTAAAAAGGAACTAGCGGCATTCGCGTTCTCGAACAGGAGAGTAACCTGCTTGGACATATCAAAAGCCCGAACCACGATCGAGGCCTGTGTTTGCGTGGGCGCAAAAGCTGCTTTACATGCATCACCGATGGTCTTTTAATCGTCTAGCAGGAACGGGCGAGGGAAGCCAAGGAGAATCAGCTTGCAGGCGTCATGCTGCTGTCGCTCGAAGGATGCGCTGCCCGCAGTGCGTCTTGTCGCGCGCGGAGAGGCCGGCGGCGTAGGAGTCGAATGAGCGAGACAGTAGCGGGCATCTGCGGCCTTCTGGGCCGATTTGAGCTCGTCAATCTGAGACTCGAGAACTCGGCATTTCCCCTCCAAGTCGACAGTGGTTCCACTCGTGGGGATACGGTCCTGTCTCGACGCGATACCAGAACATGCTGATAAGTGGCGCCGGCGGTGAACCGTCAACCTGGTCACCGACGGGAACCTCGTAGAGTTCCTTGCACGCGTAAGAGTCCGCAGAATCGAAGCAGACAGCTTCTCGGAGCATTTCTAGAAAAAAACTTCAAATTTGCATTTTTCGGTGTCATCCTGATGTCGGTTGCTCCACATGTTTCGATAGTAAAACTAGCTCTAGAGAGCTGATCTGCTCTCAGCATAAAGTTTCACCACTGATGGAGGACGTAAAAATCTGGTTTCCCAAAACGATGTGCCAAATATCTTTCAAATATTAGCAAAACCGACCCAAAATCACCACATTGCCCCTTCTGGTCGGGTCGACCAACTACCTCCAACTCCCGCCGGAATTCCGCTCATCGATCACGAAGAACTCCACGAGGTACATGACTGTTGACGGAGGCGCCCCCCCTGCGAAGCGAAATCGTGAGGAAGTGCTGGCTGAGAGAAAGGTTGCCTTGGAGGGAAAGGATGACGTGCAGTGTATGCACAAAATAGATGACAAGACTGAGAGGATCCAGGAATACACAAGAGCTCAGGGAACGAAAATCGACACGTCAACGTTGGTTACCGCCGGGAGACTCGTAGAGCTTCCTTGCCATATACCATATATCCAAAGCATTAGCAGAGTACGAATAGTTGTTTCAGTCCGGGCGCTGATAGCAGACTGATTTCAGGCGTCTAGATACATTTAACTTGCACCCCTCACGAGAGTCCAAAAAGCCAAAAGCCAAAAAACACCTGAAGACCCGGGTCCCTCAGGACCCTTCTCCTTCATGGCGAAGAGAGAGAGGAGGCCGACGACGACGACGAGACCGACGACCACGTTGACGCCGATGACGGCGACAACGCCGACGACGCCGACCAGACCGACGACAACGACGAAGCCGCGGATGACCACGATCGCCCTCCGATCGGCGGGGTTTGAGGCGCGGGCGCCTCGCCCCGTCTCGCCGCCGCATCCGCCCTCTTCGACGATGACGTCTTCGACGTCGACACCTTCGACGTCGGCGCCTTCGACGTCGCCGCCGTCTTCGCCGCCGGCGCCGGCGACGACGACGGTCCCCGGGCGCACCCAGGGCCTCTCTGGCGGATGGGCCGCGCCTCCGACCGGCACAGGCGCCTGAGGCCGGCGCTAGTTCCATGCTGGCGGGGCGGCCCTCCGCGCGGCGCGCGGTGGTCTGCCGGGGCCCTCGAGGAGGCCGGGCCTCTTGACGTCGTGGCCTCTTCGGCGCGGGCTGTTGTGTAGGCTCTGCCTGACGCCTCCCCTATACTCCTCCTCCTCCAACTTCTCCTCCTTCTCGTCCTCCTTCCCCTCGCCCTCCTCCTCCTCCTCCTCCTCCTCCTCCTCCTCCTCCTCCTCCTCCTCCCAGCTCGAAAGCTCCGGGGGGATCCCTCGCTGAAGAAACACAACGTCGGAGGTCGGGGATGTCGACACCAGCACCGATTCATCGGCGGTCTTCACTGAGGGAAACGTACCCCCTTTGTCCAGATGTTGCTGGTGATGCGTACTTTGGCCTCTTATCAGCACGGCCACTAGCACGCAGGTAGGAGGAGGTCGCATTCCCTCGGCAGATGCCACTGAGGGTGCTGGTGCCAACTTCTGGGCCTCCAAGTCTGAGCGCGGCGCGGTGGGGGCCGGCGGTGGCTGCGCGCCTGGGCCTTTCTGGAAGGGGGGGGGGGGGGCGAGGCGAAGCGAGGCGAGCGCGCGGTACCGCCGCGGGGCCCTTGGGCGCCTGCGCGGCGGGACCAGAGCCCTGAGTTCGTGGTGTCCGTGCTGCGGCATCCAATCGCATTCTGAAGGAATTTGCCCTCTACCCCGTGCCACTTGCGGGGAGGAGGAGGAGGAGGAGGAGGAGGAGGAGGAGGAGGAGGAGGACGGAGGACGGAGGAGGAGGACGGAGGAGGAGGAGGAGGAGGAGGAGGAGGAGGAGGAGGAGGAGGACGGAGGAGGGGGAGGAGGAGGAGGAGGAGGGGGAGGAGGAGGAGGAGGAGGACGGAGGAGAGCGAGGACAACGTCGACAAGGGGCGCGCTCGGCTTGGAAGCTTCACGGCGCCGCTGCCGTAAGCAGGCTGCGGAGGCCCGCGCGTCGCCGCGCCAGCACGCACGCGCGAGCACGAGAAGGCGGTGGGGGAGCAACACGAGCACGAGGAGCAACACGAGGAGCAACACGACCACGAGGAGCTCGCGGAGCAACATGAGGACCAGCGCGAGGAACAACACAAGCACGAGGAGCAACGCGAGCTGCGGCGCCGACGCTGGCTGTCGCGAAGGGGCCGTACCAAGACTGGGAGGGGCAAGGAGTATGGAAAACCAAATCCCGTCAGATGCCATTTCGGCTTTATTGCTTCTAGCTGCCAGCATGGGCTCGCGCTCTAGTCTCTGGGCCAACTTGGCACTAGCAGCAGGTGGGCTGCTCACACAAGAATACCTGACAAGCAAACTCAGATATTCAATTCTGGTGAAGCAGGTGCCTGCCTGCGTTATTCCATCCTTTCGTCATTCCCCCGTGGAGTGTCAAGAACCGCCGCTGGGAAGCCAACAATTCTTGAATGTTTTGACCAGAAGGAACTTCCCACGTTTGTCTCGAACAAGCGGGCTGGGACGATGAGTGCCAGGCCCACCCCCCGCATCCATGCACACTTACTGCAATCAATCTGCCTGTTTCCTGGCCGCGCGCTGCACCGCGGCCGTGGTGCGCCGGCCATGACCTGCCTCAGGCTTCGGAGGGATGGCCACTAAGCGGTACACCCCAGTCAAAGCCGCCGCCGGAGGGGGCGCATGCCAAAGGAAAGAGACGAGAAGGAGGGGACGACGAAGACAAGGGCGCGCTGGTGCCCTCGATCTTGGACAGCACTCCCCGCTCCACGGCCCCTGAAACCAATATACCCGAAACTTCACGTGGTCAACCACGGTGTCGTGTGTTATTTCGAAGAGGCTGCAAATGCGAGAGGGAGGGTTGCGGAAAAGGTGAGACAGAGACAGCGACAGAAACACAGAGAGTCACGCAAACAAGGACAGAGACGGAACCAGACACAGAGGCAGAGACACAGAATGGTATGTGGAGGAAGGCTGAGGCAGCGACTGAAACAGAGAGACTGAGAGTGGCAGACATATATGAGCAGATCACAAGCAAGACACAAACAGACACGAGACAAGGCAATGTAGAAGCTGACAGACGACAGATAGGCAGGCAATGGCAGGCAGGCAGGCAGATACGTATGAAGGCAACGCCGAAGGAGCAGACACAATTGATTCGACGCGGGGATCCCCATACTTTCACATTTGTTTTACGGTTTTCCTATATGAGTGCCTGGTTCAGTGTAAGCGAATAGTGGGTGAGAACGAGTCTGAGAGTCAGAGTGCGCACGAGTCTGAATACAAATGTCCACGAGTGCCTGGTTCTGACTGGGTACGAATCAACTGCGAGAACGAGTGTCTGAACACAAATCGGTGTGAATCTGGATAGGTCGGCCTATCCGTGAAAAACGGGCGTTCTGATCAACATCTGGGCGCAAACGGGCCCGTGGAACTCCCTTGCCGACCCCCCTTCGTCCTGGAAGGCCCGGGTGCGGTGCACATGCTGCATCGCAGCGTTTATGTGGAGCTCCGAAGAGAGGCTCATCGACTCGCCAAAAAGTGCGCTCTACTCGAGATTGCAAGCCGATATGGGTGCTACCGGGCCCGTGGAACACCCCTGGTGGTCCGCCTTGGGAGGCCCGACCGAAGGCGATGCCTGCTGCATCGAACACATCATGGGGCTCTGAACAGGGACTCGTATATTCAACACAACGGGCGTTCTAGTCAAGATGTCTCGCACATCTTGGCGAAAACGGGCCCGTAGAACACCCCTGGTGGACACATACCCGCCTTGAGAGGCCCGGGCGCGATGCATGCTACAACGCGGTGGCCATGAGCGCGAATAGACCCCTGGAACAACCATTCTGGAACCCGTTGGAAGGACTGATCGCAGTGCCAGCTACATTGAGACTTTGAAGAGAAACGCGTCTACTCCCCAAACGCAAGCTAGATTTCTACCAAACCTGGCCCCGAACGGGCCCTTATCCCACGTCAGCTCCCCCTGGAGGCAAATCATGCGATGTCAGCTTCATCGGGGTGATTGCCTGCCACAAGCTAGTGTGTGTGTGTGTGTAAGTGTGTGCGTGTGTGTGTGTGTGTTTGTGTGCGAACGCAACTGAGTATCAGAGAGCCTGAGTGTGGGTAAGTCTGAGTGTGAGTGAGCCTGAGCGTGAGTGAGCCTAAGCATTAACGAGACTGAGTGTGAGTGAGCCTGCAGGTAAATGAATATGAATGTAAATGCTTCCTAACGCGGGTTAATCTGAATACGGGTCGATCTCAGTCTGAGTGACTCTACACACGAACGGCTGGGGGTGAAGAAGGGAGGACTGACGCGGGAGGGAAGAACCCCCACGAATAACAAGAACGCCACCATTGGACGCAAGAGAACAGCAACACCAACAAAAGTGGAGACGAGACGGAAACAGGGACACACTCGGCGACGGAACATAAGCGAAGACAGCGGATGGAGGCAGGGACACAGCGAGGGACGGGGACGGAGACGGACAGCGGCACCGAGGCAGGCACGAAGCCGAGGACAAACATTAAGTTGGAGGAGGGAGGTCAAATCTCGGGAGTGGCGAACGAATTTAGCCCGTGGGTGCAAGGCGCGTGCGCTTGGAAGAACCCGTGGCACCGCCCCCCCGCCGGGGATTGCCAGGGCCGCATTGGCGCCCTGGGCTACACTGAATTCCACGCATCCCTCCCTCCCCGCTCATACGCACTCCTTCTTCCACCTCCTCTACTGCCGTTCTCTGGCATTCGAGCACTGCGCGGCCTCAGAGCTACCAGCGGACGGAGCTGCGCGCGGCTTCGTTGTGCTACTCAGTACAACGGCGGGCTCACGCAGCAGTACCGATGGTCCTCACGGCGTGCCTCTTCACCCCTCCCAGCAGGTGGGAGAGGGGAGAAGGGGAGTGGGGCAGGAGGTTGGGGGGGAGAAAGGAGCGAAGAGGGAGAAGAGAGAAGGGAGAGGAGGGGGGGAAGAGGGGGGGGAGAAAGAACCGAATCCAGTTACCAAACACTTGAGAAATTCGTGCCACCGGCCGCCTAGTCGTTGCTGAACCCACTGTCGTCGCCTTGCCTTGCGACAGCCAGGCTGCAAGGAGAGAAAGCGTCTGTCGGTCTAAGAAGGACATGTGCTAATAATCTCTTGCGAACGACTCCGTTCCGGGACGAGACACATGCGGGTGCCGCCGACGCGCACGCACTTCAAAAACCACTGGTCCCGAAACAAAAACCCAGGCATGGCCGATCAAAAACTGTCAAAACAAACAATTTTTTCTTCCACAAAGCATTTCCCCCACGAAAGTAGTCACGTTAGGTCGCCAGCGTGATGTTCGAATTACGAGCCGAATGAAAAGAGATCGCGTTGCAGATCCGTAGCCACAATGGAGAAGGGTCAAGGCCGATGCCGCACATGAAGATTTTACAGGGTGCCAGAAGTTATCAACCGCGGGCCGCGAGGGGGGGGCGGGAGGGGAGAGGAGGAGGAGGAGGAGGACCAGTGTAAACCCGAGACCCACCGACGATGTTGCAAGAAACCCTCCCTCCAAGTTTTCCTCTCATGGATCTTTGAAATATTCATTTTCACTGCGGCATGCGCTCCGTTGGAATACAATCGCCTGACAATCCTGAACCGTGCCAAAACAATGAAATTGGGACTACAACGCCGCGAATCAACGTTTCTGTTGCGTCCTAGCGATTCTGAATCGTGCCAGAACGCCCGCCGATACTGGGAGTCCAACACAGCGATTGAACGTGGCTGCGGCGGCCCGACAACCCTACATATTATTCGAACACCATATCCAGAACACTGGCCATCATAATCCTGGAAACTTCTGCGAACCGTTGAACCACATGAATGGCCGCTGCACCAAGACAATCCACATTTTGAAAACGAGCCCCTGCATCCGTGAAACTCTCGCAAACGTTTAAGACGAATTCAAACGGCGTCAATACGAACACCACCTTGTGAAGACGACCCGCCCTCCATCCGAGAAGCTTTTGCAACTTTTCAACACGAATGCGTGCGGCGCGAAGGCAAGAGCCACATTTTGAAAACGACCCGCCCTCGTTTTGGGAAGCCCCTGGAGACTTGTAGGACGAGTGTGTGTGGCGCTAAACGAATCATCATTTGAGAACGACCCAACTTTTACCAGCGCAGCTCTTGCAAGTTTCAAGCTGCAGCATCATAACTTGTGAACAGAAATCTGGCGAGAAGCCCGGCCTGTCCTACCGACACGTATCGACGTGTGACAGGGAATATCGATACAAAGCTAAATAATGAAACGAGGCGAGGGGGACTGACAATGGCACAGAACGTGCATCCCCACATGGCGCAGCCGACATCACTTGATTTCACTGCAACAGGACTTTGCCAGAAATCTGCGCGCACCCACTTGAAGCGTAGAGCAACAACAGGTGCTTAGCCGTTCTAACGAATCAGACCATGTAGGCCACTCTCGCACGCATGCCGCAAGAATTCAACCATCATCGCGCGCCCACAAACTCTGTCGAAAAATTAAAAATTTCCGCGCGCGCGGCAATATCATGTCAGGCTGGTTTGATTTATGCCAGCGGACACCTCTCTCGCCCGAGGATGAAGGATGCGAGTCAAGCCTCGCTTCCCCAAAGGCTACTGCCTCCCCCCCTCTCTCTAACTTTCTCTGGCTCCCTCCGAATGTATATCGGATCGTGCCCGCGTGGAAGAGGGCCAATTAATCGCTGCCCCTCGTCGTAATCGTCGTCGTCGTCATCGTCATCCCCAGACTTCCGACGTTGTGATTTTAGGCGACATGGGTCCTGGGTCTCTCGACCCCGCCCACGGGCATGCTCTCGCCCCGCAGTATCGCTTTGTCGATCCAGGGGTGGGGCCCAGAAAGGACGTCCAAGAGGCCCAAACCAGGGAGAGCACATGCCACCCTGATGTTTGGCCCGTGCTCCGTCGGAGATGCATAGGTTGCCGTCGCCGGCAGCGTCAATGTAAAACGAAAAAACATCATTGACATAAACTTCCGGAGGTCCGCAGACTTCGTGGATCGGCGCTGGACATGGCGCGCGGAGCGCCCCAGAGGCGCTGCCAAGGGTGTCCAGCGCCGATCCAAGAAACCCGCGGACCTCTGTTCTTCGAATCGCTACTGCCCCCCCGGGCGCGCCGCGCGATCCTTCACCAACCCACAGGAGATCTTCGTCAGCCGGAGCTGCTCCTCGTCCCAGGGGCGGGCGCGGGGATCGGCGCCCTGGGGTGTCGCCTCTCGGTGGGTCGCCTACTCCTCAAGCAAACAGCATGCCCCTCCGAACCCCCAGAGGCCCCCCCAAAGCGTCCAACACATCAACGATCATCGATCCTCTCTCCTTCTCAGCCAGCGATTTCCAGGAGAAGGTGGTGGCCCCGAGAAAGGGGAGGAGAAGGAGGAGGAGAGAGTGATGGGAGGAGGAGGAAAAGGAAGAGGCGAAGGAGGGACCCAGCGACGACGAGGACGAAGAGGAGGAGCCCGACACCCTGCGCCGAGAGGCTGACGACATCAAGCTCGTGACCACCCCCCCTGTGGTTGGTCCCGTTGGCACTGCCAAAGCCTGGCACGGCAGTCCCCCGCCCACTCCCTCCCCCCGCGGGCGCCTCGGCCTCTGCTTGGAGCTTGCGGCGCCGGAAGACCTCCCCCCCACCCTTTGGTCTCGGGACTGAGAGAGGGGTTGGAAGGCGGGCGAGGGGGGACGGCGGAGGGCACAGGAGGGGGGGGAAGCGCGACACGGGGGGGAGAGGGAGGAAGAGGAGGAGCAGGAGCAGGAGGAGGAGGAGGAGGAGGAGGAGAAAAGACGAGGAAAAGGAGGAGGAGGAGGAGGAGGAGGAGGAGGAGGAGGAGGAGACGGCGCCCCTGCGCATCGAGATGGCGCAGGGACGCGGGGGGGGGGGCGGGGGGGCGAGGGGCCGCGTGAAGGGCCAGAGGCGGGCGGGCGCAGCGCGCGCAGCGGGCAGACGGGCGAGCGCGCGGGGAGACAGCAGCGGGGCGCGGGCGGGGAAGGAGGGCGAGGGGAAGGAGAGGAGGACTCAGCTGCGGGGGAAGGGAAATCGAGGGCCTCGCCGGCGGCAGGAGAGATCAGCTGTAGAGCGGCGCGAGCCGCCCACGCCAGACGATAAGGAGGAGGCGGGGCAGGGCGAGGCGCTCGGAGGGTGTCGAATCCAGCTCTGACGATCTCAGCAGAGCCCTCTGCGCAGGGGGGTATGGAACACTGACCGTCATCTCTCGAAGGGGCACAGCCTGCGGGACTCGATGGACATCAGGTCGAGGAAGAAAGAGAGGAAGTGTGGCAGGGTATCGCACTATACTGCTAGTCCTCGTCACACTCGACCTTCGCCTGCACGAGGGAAGCGCGCCAAGCCCTTTGGAGAAGCAGGCTCAAAAAGGCCTCGAAACCAAACTTCAAGCCCACGATTTATCGGGGTCGTACTGGCACACCACCTCCTTCCTTTTCCTCTCAGTATCGTCTTGCACCCTCTTCACTTTCTCATTCCCCTCACGTGATGGTAATCACCCTTATAAGCTTCATGTGGCATCTGGCCTTCCTGCCGAGGACCAGCACTGTCGTCATCTGTCCTCGTCCTCGATCTCCAAATTCTTCATTGTTCGTGTCGTCATCTTCCAATCTTGGCCTCGCCCTAGTCCTATGCACTTGTCCTTCCTCGACTTCGTCCCCCCTCCTGCTTGCCCCCATCAAGGACTCCAGGAGGACCCTGCCCCTCTGCCCTCACCTGACCTGCAGCAACCCTGCGGCGACGATGATGCCGCAACCCAGCACCTGGGCCCCGCTGAGACAGGAGGATGGGAAAGAGGAGAGTGGGCGGCAGACTCCACTCGTGGATCTCTCCCCGCCGAGCCCGCTCCCGCGCTCGAACGACGTGGGCACCTCAAGGCGGGCGGTGGACCTTCCCGCCGAGCCCGCTTCGGCGCCCGAGCGAGAATGGCCCCCCGTCAGTGCCGCCAAGCACAGACCTACACCGATCCTGATCAGGCTCACCCTGGGCCCTGGATCTGTGTATACGCCCCCCTGGCGTGGTCAGGAAGGCATATGCACCGACCCTTGGCCCAGGATCGGCTGCTTGGCCAGGATCGGCGTAGGTGTATACTTGGTGCCCTCCGAGCAGGGGGACCTGCCAGGACGCTTCCCAAGGCAATCCAACGTCACCTGCCAGAGCGTTTTCGAACGTTTTCCCTTGGCAGTCCGCATGTCGCACCTGGCAGGACGTTCCCCTGAAACACCCAAAAAGTCGGGCACCACCCCTCTCCAGGGCCGGAGGCCCCCGGACCCTTCCCGAGCCCAGGATCAGTGCGTACGCCCTCCTGGCCTGGCCAGGGAGGCCTGTGCACCGATCGTGGTCCGAGGATGGGCCTGGACCGGTGCAATGGAGTGCATCGGAAACTTGAGGGTGAGATCGGTCTCGGTTTCGTGTTCGTGTGGTGCGTGCGGGCGAGGCGAAGCCGCGTGGGCGCGCGAGAGGAATGACCCCGCCGTCGCTAGGGCGCTTCGGTGGCCTGGGTGTCCCGCCGTGGTGTCCCGTGGTGTCCCGTTGGTGTCCCGTTGGTGTCCCGTCGGTGTTCCGTTGGCGGCGGGCGGGCGGTGGTCGGGGTGTCCCGCCTTGATCTCGATAGTGAAGCCGATAGTGGCATCGATCATAGTGAGATCAAACATGAGATCGATAGTGGTGCTGATTGTGACATCGGTTGTGAGGTCGATAGGGGAATAGCTAGTGAGATCGATAGTGACATCGAACGCCAGATCTACAGTGAGATCTACAGTGAGATCGATAGTGAGATATATAGTTAGTGAGTTCGGTCGAGTGTGATCGATCATGTGAGGTCGATAGTGGGATCGATCGGGAGAGATCGAACGCGGCGACGGTCGGGGCAATACATCGCGGCGCAACATCGTCATCACGCGTCGTCTTTAACTCGAGGGAGCGTCAGCAGCATCGCTATCATCACACCCATCGCATGCAGTTGGTTGTCCCCCCCGACACCCCAACCTCCTTATCACCAGAAGGGTAGTCGTATAGGTACTTATCTTCGCCCAAGCCCTGAGGCCCCCTCTATAAGAACGGCTCCTTTGAAGGCAAACAGATCTGCCCTCAAAGACATTTCGTTGATGTTTCGAAAGCGGGGCTGCCATGGCAAAAATACTCGAGATTCCGTGTGCTTATGAAAGCCGGTCCCCGCCCTCCAAAAAAGACCGAGGAACACGTCTCAATGGAGGCGGATCTGCCTCACAGAAAAAACGCGCGAGAGCGCGCGCCGCAGCTCCTCCGCACTGTTCGGGGCCGCAGGGCCCCCCCCCCCGCCTCCTCCCTGCGGAGGGCGCAAGGAGCCGGCGGGCGGGCGGCGGGCGCCCCCAATGCGGCCATCAGGGTCCTCGTCGCCGGGGGGGGGCCGGCTGGGCGGGATGTCGGCGGAAGGGGGGGGGCGGCTCGGAGGTCAGGGAGGGGAGGGGCAGAGGAGAGGGGGGCGGCCAGAAGGGAGGGGGGTGAGCGCACCACCACTCGAGGCACCTGCGCTGGCGACGGTGTGGGGGGGCCAGGGAACGCGTCGGAAGAAGAAGAAGGGGGGGGCCGTGGAATCTGGCATGTCTGCTGGCCCAGGCTATGATATCCACGCGCTCGTGGTCCTCATTCCTCTCGTGGACGCTCCCGAGGAAGGCGCCTGCTGTCCACCTCCAGGGCGAGGAAGGGAGAACACAGTCAAGGCGCAGTAGAGAAGGGAGAGGAGGGAGGATCGGCCCGTGGAAGGGGGGCGCGGTCGTGGCGATAAACCGCCGTGGCCCCTTCTTCCGAAATTCCTTGTTTCCCAGTGGGGCGATGCTTCTCCGTGCAGGCGAGGCTGGAACTGGGCCGCACAAGAGACACAACTTAGTCGAAACACTCTGGAGCTGCAAGTGGCAACATTTCTCGATGCTTCCTTGCAGGTGTCAGCGCTCACCGCGCCAGGACAATCAGCTACAAGCTCGTGAAACTACCCACTCCCGTAACACTACAGCTACCCAGCTCGCTCAGAAGCAAAATCTTATGAGACGTTATTGTATGAGACGGGCGCACTGTGAGCCCCCAGTCACGAAGATGGAAAAGGAGGTTGGGTGAATGAGTGTAAGAACGTTGCAAATGCCCGGGAAACGCCAAGACAAACCGTTTGATTACATAGGCACCTCTCGTCGGGGAGAGGGGGCATGCCCGTTGGGAGACAAAGCGGGACGATCACAAGGTATGTCCCGCCTTTGCGAGATAGCTGTAAGACTCCGCCGAAAGAGGGCGGGCAGTTGGGAGCACGAGAAGGATTGCCCGATTCGTCAGCAGTGGCTGATCGGTTGGCTCCCGAATCAAGAGGGGATGAGACTTGATGTGGGAAGGCGGAGGACCAAAAAGGCCGCGACATCCCACGGGCATTTGCGAGTGGAATCCCCTGTTGGATCTGGCCGTGTGGAAGCACATATATATATAGAGAGAGAGACAACAAAAGAGAGAGAGAGAGAGATAACAAACACAAGAGACAGAGAAAGAGAGAGACAGAGAAAACAACAACAGCAACATGGCAGAACTGGCACGCGTGCCTCCAGAAAAACGGCGGTCATCAAAATGTGTGCGAGTCCGTGGCGGCATGCCTCGCACAGGGGAGCCCAAACCAGAACGTGCACTGGCACCTTACGTCGGTCAACGAAGATACGCACCAGCCAGCGTTCCCACGAACAGGCGTTAAAGGTTCCATGACCTTCGCCTCCAGGGCGTCCGGCTGGTAGAGCCCTTGGCCAGGACCGTGGCCCCTCGGGCTCGAAGCGCGACTATCCCAGGGCAGCCATGTCGGCACGGACAGTATTGCTACGAGCGCTGCGCAGGACGCCCCCATGCCTTTTCCGCCCGCACTGCGGCCAGCAAGAGGTGGAGGGGCGACGGGTCGCACCTGGCCCTGACTGCTCGAGCTTGTTTTGGCTGAGCTGTGGCACTAGGTGCAACGCGCTCTTCCTCCACGGGCCTCCTCCAGGTCGTGGAAAAGCAGAGCTCGTCGGGCCGATGGAAGCGGTGGCCTTTCGGGCGGCCTGGGCTCCTCGACCAAAGTACTGGCCACCAGCGGGGCCAGCCGAGATGGCAACACATCGGCGGCGCGATACGCAGATTCCAAGATTTCCCGATCGAACCATGGTAACCGTCACCTCAAGGAATTAAATTTGACCAGCTCCAGCCTTGGCTACACGTCGGCATGGGCGCTCCTCGGGAAACCGAAGACCCTGGAATTTTCGGAACTCGAGGAGAACGCTTGACCCTGTAGTGACGCATCGGGCACGCGGTGAATTGGCGCACGCATGAGCGCAGGTCTCTTTGGTCGGCCCTCGAAGAGCCGAAACACTCGTCTCCGCGCGCTCGCATGCTTGCTGCTGCCCAACGCGCTGGGTCCTGGCACCCTCGGCCACTGCCGAGAGGCGAGCAGAGACTACTTCCGCCCCAACAGGGGGCCACTCGAAACGCCTGGGTGATGGCCTGGCGTTCGGCCATTCGCACCGTCTGGCGCCTCCCCGGAGTGGGCCCGAAATTGCCAGCCTTGGACCGACAGCTCCACGACCGACCAGCCGCATCGGGCGGGCTCAAGGATCCCGTTCGCCGGGAAAGATCCGCTTGACGAAAAAAAGCGTCTTCTACGAAAGGCGCGTGTCCCCCCAGGCGAGCACTGGCAAATCCATCGGGACTGGGACGAGGCTCAGGGGAGAAGGTCTAACAGCTCATGCACGAGTCCCCGAGTGTCTAAGTCGGGCGGGGAACCTGTCGGCGAATCATTCAAGCATTTGCGTTGCTCTACGACAACGCCTGGAAGAAGATGTGCTGCCTGGGGGTCATCCCCCCCTTGCTGCCACGCCGCGTCGCCTTCGCAAAGTGATTGTCAAACGTGCCCTTGGCATGCTTGCAGCGCGGGCGACGGTCAATGCCCGCGAAGATGTCCTCAAACTTTCTATTGGGCAGCGGGCGGCCCAGTGCCCCCCGAACTATCGAAGCCCGCAGAGTTCCTCTGCGCGCTCGGTCTCTCGCCGAATCCACTCCCGACCTGAAAGCACGACCCCGCGCAATTTCAACCCCGTGCGCTTCAGACATCGCGCGACTCCTTCCATCAGCTGCAACCAGATGTGGCACGGTGGGGGCCGAAAACAAGTTAAGCACTTCATCCTGGTCCGTCGGATAAGGCGCAGCCCAGCGAATTGCCAGTCTACCTTTTGCAACCGCAGACAAACCGCTGCAACCGCAGGAACCTCGGAGCAGGCTCCACAGGGAGGGGGCCGCGGCGTCCACTACTGGATTGCAAATGGGAGTCACGCGGGCGCCAAGGAAGGGGGTGGCGCGAGAGCGGCCCTCGACGCCCATGCGCTCCCCCGTCAGCGCCCTCAAACCACGGAGCGCAAATTCCGGCGCCCCTGAGGCGGCGGCCCCGCGGCCCCCTGCGGGGCGCGAGCCCAGCCCTCCAGAGCGCCGCGACCCTGGCGCCGGCACCCCCCATGGACTCGGGGCTTCTCGCGGCGAGACTGCAGCTGCTGAGCACCGCGTCTCTATGCGATGCTGGACTTGCCGCCCGCGCAGGTCGCGACCTTGCTTGCACATGCGGCTATGACCTTCAAACCCAAGCGCGCGCGCTGACGCAGGCGTCGGCATCGCCGGGGCGATCGAGCGAACGTGGTTTCCGGGCCTGTTTGGCTGCAGCTGAAGACCCGCGGGCTCATCTTCGTCGCAGGGGAACCTAGCAACTGGAAGAGAAACGCCAAGCGACCGGATGCCCCCCCTCCCAATCCATAGATGCGCCGCCCATGGGGGCGCGATTCTGTCCGCCGGGGAACGCTCGAACAGTCTCGCGTGCCCGGGCCAGCAGGGCCGCGAGCACCGCGGCGCGCGCGCCCGACCGCCCCGCAAATGCACCCTGGAACGAAACGCAGGCCCCCGAGAGGCTTTGCACATCGTCAACTCTTCTGAGGGGCCAGGCGGAATGGGAAACAAACCAATCTAAACATCTGGAGCAGGAAACAGTTCGCATCGTGCTTTCATAGCGCATGGACATGTCTAGCAGAGCGCTGACCAAGTGGGTATACGCATTCGCTCTGCAAATCTCCGCCTGAAATGTAACACCGAACGCAGAAACACTCGAGCTCCGACCGTTCCCGCCCCCTGGCCTCTTGCGCACCAGTGGCCAGCTCCCGGCGCACTGCAAATCGGACCCCCACTCGGATCAAAATTCGGATGGGGGAATTTAAGGGCGCCATCAAGCGGCGGCCGCCATCGGGCTTGATATGCCCGGCCAGCCGGGGAAAATTACCGTCTGGAAGGACAATTCAAACATTTTCCATTCTGATGCAGCAGCGCCATCTAGGCTTCGACAGCCTCATCCGAGAAATACCCTAGTGACCGAGAATGTGCAGGACAGCGCCCTGCGGCAGTCTTCTCTGGAAGCTGTAACATGGCGGATCTCAAATCGGCACTGGCAATGGGCGGGGGGGGTTAATTTGGGACATCCAGAAAGCTCGGGCTGCCCGCGGCCGCGCGGGGCCCAAGTCGCCCCCTGCCCCAGGGCGACGGCGACCGCATGCTCAAAGGGCCGGGCTCGCTGCCTAACCCCGATAACTTCCTGGATCGCCCTGGCCTTGGAGAACCCGTGAGCCGCCCGAGCCGTGCCCCAGACCTCGCCAAAGTCACCCCCTTCCCCTGGCCGACGCCAATCTACAATGAACATCTGGTCAGCGCCGCGGGCGCCTCGCACCGCCTGCCCCGCGACGGCCGGGAAGCGCCCTCGGCCGACGCGGCGCCCTGCTCCATGGAGTGGCGTTCACCCCCGCAATGCCGACGTCCTTGGGCGCCGAACACCCGCGCCATTTCATTCCGATGACCAGGTTCGAGCTCCTCACGGCGCAACCAATGATGGCGCCAGGAGATCCGCGCGCGCCTGTCGCCGGCGCTGGTGCCGACGCAACTCCTCCGAAAGCGGATGCCGAATAACAAAAGGCACTCTAGCTCCATCGGGAAGTCCGTTGCAAACAACAGCTCGCGCCCCAGCTCCTGCGGCGCCGCGCTCGTCGGAACGGCCGGGCTCGCAGGGCCCAGCGTCTCCTCGACATGAATGCATCCGCTGGCCACGACGACCCGGCATTTCACCGCCGCGCGCGGGCGCTGAAATGGTGCTTTTGAACGCGCAGCACCATGGGCGTAGAAGCTGAAGGCGACACGACCGACTCCAACAACTCAGCCAATGACCCATGCGAAGTGGCATTTGCGGTTGCACTCTTACCGTTTTTACACATGTGGTGATGCAGCCCATGTTTGTAAAAAGGAGCAACCACATAGATGAAATCGCTGTGGCTGCGGTGAGCCCGCTTGGCGAACGTCTCGGGCTGTTCGCCTGTCCTCTGCGCCTCATCGCAGAGCAACTTCTCCGCGTCGGGCGCTCCGATATTGACTGGCCTGAGGAAGTCCTCGGGCAGCTTTAGGTCGTCCGTAAACTGAGGGGCCTAGCCTCGCCACGCTGCGGCGGCAGCGCTCGCGGCTACTCCAGGACCACCTGCCGCTGGAGCCGCTCCAGAACTACCTGGCGCTGGAGCCCCGCTGTGAGCGGCAGCGCCTGAACCACCTGCCCGTAGAACTCTCTCTGCTAAGGCCGCCGAAGCACGTCTGACTGCGCGCGCAGGGGCTCTACCAGCTCGAGCAGCTCCTCCTCGGCGTCGCCCAGCGCGCGATGCGCCTCCGCCACTGCCTGCCGGGATGGCGGCGCCTTCTCCTGGAGGGCCTGGACGATGGCCTCGTGGCGATCTGCCTTCTCCAGCTTGGCGCGCAAGAGCGACATCCCTGATAGGCGTGTCGAACGGCGTGGCAGCCACGTGCCTCCCGCGCAAAGCTCTCTGTCGCTCTCCAAATTTTGCGCGCGCCTCTTTGACCTCCACCGTGCCAGTTACCTTGGTAGCCTTCATGTTGGCACTGGTCTCTGCCAGCTGCCGCTTGGCGTCGCCAGCAAGGCCCGCGTCGCCGTCATCCACATCCATCGCCTCCTCCAGCATTTGCGGGGGGGAACTTGAGCCTTGAGCTGCGCGCTGCGCCAGCTCCCGTTTGACTCTCTTGAGCTCGTGCTGTGCCCTGGCAATGCTGGACGGACCTGCTGTCATGCCCTGTGATGGCAGCTATGGAACTTTGGAACCAGCGAGTGCCCAACCCGCGTGCTGCTGACACTTGCTGCGCCGCATGAGGTCGGACCTTCTCCACTGCCCATCTCCTGACTTTGACCAACAGTGCTTACAAGACCACGGAGCCGCCAATACCACGCGTTTGGTCTGTTGGCCTGGGAACAGCACGCCTCCTTTTCGCGCCATCTGGCGCGGCCGCTCGGCTGCGCTAACCTGCGCCAGCGTGGTGTCGCAGCTCGCTGAGGGATGTGGGCTGTCACCGCAATGCAGTATGTGTCCCCGGCCTGGCCAGGATGCTGAATGAATTCTCGTTGCTAAGGGCCGCCCGTCCCCCACGCGAGAATGTGAAGCCCCAGCGAAACAATACAGACTTGAGCCAAAATGGCTACAGAGGGTGGGAAGGGAAGGCGGCGACGAGCATGAGGCGCAGGAGATATTTAGGGATGGTTTGGGGGAAGGGGGGCGGATGGGGAAAAACAGAAACTGTGGAGGATGACGAGGACGGTGGGAGGCAGGAGGGATAAAAGAGTCGGGGAAGGAGGAGGTCCAAAGTAGACCCCAGATGCATCAACGATGCTGCAGCGCACCCTCATGTCCCTAGTCTCTTCCACACGCGCCCCCACAAGCATATCGCTTCAGTACGGCGAGCGCCCCCTTGAAAGACGAGCGCCCTATAGATCTGCCATTCAGGGGATAGCCCCGTGCTGAGAAGGAACCAGCCTCCATCCTTCTAGCCTTCAACCTTGCCAAATCGCATAGGATACTGAGCCCTCCGCCTTCTGGGCCCGCGCTCCAACGAGGAGGAGGCGGAAGAGGAGGATGAGAACAGCAAAGGTCGAGGAGGGGGAATTGATCGCAGAGGAGAACCTGTGGAACAGAAGACGCAAGAGGCGGCGCAGCAGAAGAAGGTCGAAGAGGGCGAGGAATATCGAAATAATGATACGGGCGAGAATGCTCAACTGGGCAAAAAAGAGGGGGACGGAGTCGGGAAAGAGTGAAGAGGACAGGGGGGGATGTCGAAGAGGACGAGCGGGATGACGAGTAAGTTGAACAAGTAAGTCTGTAGAGGGAAATGAAGGTCGAGGAGGGCGATGTTGGGGGCAGTGCAAGTCCACGACATCGGCTGAGACGACGATACCGACACCGACGACAACGCGCCACGGGAGGTCCTGTTGAGAACCGACGCTGGCATCAGCGACTTGCGCACGACGGGGCTGCTGGCGGGCTCGAAGAGTTCTGCAGCGGAGTGGGGGCCGTCATGACGAGGAGCAAGGGAATGGATCTGTCTATGTTATAGGGATATATACACACGTATGTCCATGCCCATGTGTATATATGTATACGTATGCAAATATATGTGCATTGTACATACAATCAAAAATCAATAACGATTGCCATCAGCAATTGTTAATTACGCTTCTGCGCAGGTGACTGGCGGCTCAGGGTTCTCGCCCTACGGGCGTTCTTGGGCACCCCGTGGGCAACCCAATCTCTAAATCGCGGCTCAAGGTAATGATTCGGAGGGCGATCATATATTGCGCCACATACGGTACACATGGATCACACTGCGTGGTTTGCGCCGTACATGTTGCAATACATAGATTGTTGCCTAAGGATTGTACGCAGGATTGCTCGACATAGGTTGCGAAGCCACCTATGTACTACACGTGGCTACTGTAAACCACGCGCGCTTCAGCTCTACTTACGCAGGACGAAATATTTGCACATGGTGGTGATGCGTTATTAGCTAATGACCGACGCCCCTCTTCCCCATGAGTATCTTAACAATGGCGGGTTCCAGGGTCCGCGGATCCGATTTCCTCCGGCTCCCCGTTTCAATTTTGCTCAAAATTCTAAAAAGGTTACAGATCGAAAAAAGGTGAGAAATCGGATCCGCTGTAAAAAACAAAGACCGAACACGGATCCAACAAATCCAAAATCGGATCCGCGCGAACGGAAATCGGATCCACCGAAACAATCACCAAAACCACACTTGGATCCGCGAAAACTGCACGGGATCCGACAGCGCTTATCGCATACGCAGCTGCTCAAGACTTCAAGCCGTCGTTCCAGGCCCAAGAAGAAAACTACATCGTCCTGGGGATGGGCGCGTCTGCTCACCGTCGTTCCGGGGCAAAGAGAGACAAACTTTCGTCCTGGGGATGGGCACTTTGGTATTAGGATTTGTTGTTTACCACATAGCCGGCACAGCACATCTCGCAGGCAGTCCGTAGTTGGTTACCACATAGCCGGCACGCCACATCTCACAGGCAGTCCGTTGGGTCAGGAGACGCAGGGCCGAAACGCACTGGTGGTTTGGCCTTCGGACTTGCTGGTTGCCACATAGCCAACACACCACATCTCGCAGGCAGCCCGTTGTTGGTTACCACGTAGCCGACACACCACATCTCACAGGCAGTCCGTTGGGTCAGGAGACGCAGGGCCGAAACGCACTTACGCAGGACGATCGATTTCCCTCTTGAGATGCGAAAAGCGATGATGAATTGGAAAGAATGACCGAACCTCTTTCCTCCGTAGAATCTTTACACGGGCGGGTTCCGTGGTCCGCGGATGCGAATTCCTCCGGGTTCCCGCTTGTATGTAATAACATAATCTTAAACGGGGTAACGCTCGGATCCGCCGTAAAAAAACAATACCGAACACGGATCCAGCTAATCCGCAATCGGATCCGCGCGAACGGAAGTCGGATCCACCGAAACAATCACCAAAACCACACTTGGATACGCGCAAATTTCATGGGATCCGACAGCGTTTATCTCATACGCAGCTGCTCAAGATTTGAGAGAGCGTGATCCACCGCCGCTTTACTGCGGAAAATTGCCAACCTTTTCTCCCGGAACCGGGGGTTCCCCCCCCCCCCTCCGAAAATCCCCCCCCCCCTGCCGGAACCCCTCCCCCCCCCCCCTCCCGGCAACCCCCCCCCCCCTCCCCTAACCCCTCCCCCTCGAAAACCGGGGGGGTCACTACCGGTTCGAACCCCTCCCCCCCCCCCCCCTCCTCCGGATCCGGAAAACCGGGGGGGTCACTACCGGTTGGAACCCCCCCCCCCCCCCCCCCCCCTACTCACCGCCAGCAAACGACTCCCGGTCCCCACCACCGTCCGCATCACATCCCCCAGTGGTGTTCCCAGCACCACTGTCCTCACCACCAGTCCCCACTGGTTCCACCACCGCCCCTACTGTCCCCACCAGTGCCCCCACCACTGTCGCACTGTCCCCGCTGTCCCCAGAACTGTTCCCACCACGGTTCCACTCTCCCCACTGTCTCCACGGCCCCAACCACTGCCCGACTATCCCCACTGTCCCCACTGTCCCACTGACTCCTCCGCTGTCCCACTGAGCTGTCCCACTGTTCCCACCACTGTCCCCACTGTCCCCACCACTGTCCCCACTGTACCTCTGTCCCATTGTCCCACCGCCGTCCTCGCCACCGCCTTCACCACTGTCCCCACCACCATTGTACCCTCCACTGTCCCACTGTTTCCACCTCATTCCCATTGTCCCCACACCACTGTCCCCACCACCACCGTCACCACCACTGTCCACTGTCCCCCCCTGTTCCCACCATTGTCCCCACCACTGTCCCCACCACTACCGTCCCCACTACTGTCCCACTCCCCACTGTTCCCACCACTGTTCCCACCACGGTTCCACTCTCCCCACTGTCTCCACGAACCCAACCACTGCCTATCCCCACTGTCCCCACTGTCCCACTGACTCCTCCGCTGTCCCACTGAGCTGTCCCACTGTTCCCACCACTGTCCCCACTGTCCCCACCACTGTCCCCACTGTACCTCTGTCCCATTGTCCCACCGCCGTCCTCGCCACCGCCTTTACCACTGTCCCCACCACCATTGTACCCTCCACTATCCCACTGTTTCCACCTCATTCCCACTGTCCTCACCACCACTGTCCCCACCACCACCGTCCCCACCACTGTCCACTGTCCCCCCTGTTCCCACCATTGCCCCCACCATTGTCCCCACCACTACCGTCCCCACCACTGTCCCACTGTCCCACTGTCCCCACCACTGTCCCGCTGTCCCCTCACCACTGTCCCCACCAACACCGTCCCCACCACTGTCCGCACCCCCACTCGGTTTTCGAGGGGGGGGGGGGGGGGGTTCGAACCGGTAGTGACCCCCCCCCTTTTCATGATGAGCTGGGGGGGGGGGGGAGGGGTTCGAACCGGTAGTGACCCCCCCCGGTTTTCCGGAGGGGGGGGGGGGGGGGAGGGGTTCGAACCGGTAGTGACCCCCCCCCGGTTTTCCGCCAGCAGCGGTAGAACACGCTCTTTCCAAGATTTCAAGCCGTCTTTTCGGGCCCAAGAAGAAAACTACATCGTCCTGGGGATGGGCGCGTTTGCTCAAGACTTCAAGCCGCCGTTCTGGACCCAAGAGGAAAAACAACTTTCGTCCAGGGGAAGTAGCGCAGCCCATGGCACTTAGATGAAGCCGTCCTGGAACTCCCTTTGTCCTCCCCCTTCCTCCTGTCCAGGATCGCCCCGAACGGCCGCCTGATCGATGCATGGCCCCGAAAAGCCAACTGGAGGGGGAAGGGAGATGTGAGGGATGGGGAGGGAGCAGGAGGGAGGGATTCGGGATCGAGGGGATCGAGGTTTTGAACGAGGTTCCTTTGGGGCTCTTGGGAAGCTTCTGGGACCCTCTCGGGAGCCTTTTGAGGGTCTCTGGGAGCCTCTCGGGCGGCTGGTTCGGGAATATGGATGGGCTCGTTGAGCCAGCCTATTGGAGGCTGGCTAGTGGTCCCAAGCTCTGGGGGGCCTCTCCGGGGGCCCTCTTGGTGCATCTTGGGCCCTCTTGGGTAGACTCTTGTTGGGCCGTGTCTGGGGGCCATCTTGGGGGCCGTCTGGGGGCCGTCTAGGGGTTCTCTTGGGCCTCTTGGGGCCGCCTTCAAGTAATCCTAGAAGCCAGCGCCAGGACAGCCGTGACTCCCCAGATTAGCTCGAGCGTGTGGGCAGAGCCTTGGACGACGACCAGGCCCGGACCTGGATGGGCGTCCTCATTCGAATCATCCCCACTATCCGCCTCAGTTTCAACCTTCTCTTGGGTGTGAGGTCGTACTGGACAAGGGGTGGAGTACAGTCTCAGACTTATTCGACATGATCCTGGGCGGGCATTGCTGAAACAAATGACTATCTGAGCCAGCGCCAGAGCAGCCGTGACTCCCCAGATTAGCTCAAGCGTGTCGGCAGAGCCTCGGGCGACGACCTGGCCTGGACCTAGATAGGCGTCCTAGTTCGAATCATCCTCATCATCCGCCTCAGCGTCAATCTCCTCCCTCCTGGACTGCTGATACTACCCCATCTCGAAAATGTAGATGTAAATTGGAAGAGGCGGAGTACGGTAGCCGCAGGGGTATTCGAAACGATCCTGGGTGGGCAACCAGGGTGGGAAATTGATTCTACAAGCCAGCGGCTGAGCATCAGTGACCTCCCAGATTAGCTCAAGAAGCAGTGTTGCAGACTCTTGGTTGGGGTCTCTTGGAGGTCTCTTTGGGGCCCATTGTGGGCCTCCTGGGGGCTCTTGCGGGCTTCCTTGGGGCCTCTGACGGGCCTTTGGGGGCTCCAGTTGGCAGTCTCGGGAGGCATCGTGTGGCGGATGGCTTGAGGAGCGATCTTTGAGGTCTCTGGGGCTGTTGGAAACGCTTCGCGTGCTGTTTGAAACCCTCCAGGCCATCTCGAACCTCCTTGACGGCGGTCGGCTCGCCCTCGGGAAAAATTTGAGGCCCCCCGAGCGCGGGCCTGGACCCCGTGGAGCTAACTTGGGGGGGCGGGTTCGGAAAAGTGTGCTGCCCGGGGGACTGGACGCCCGTTCTATCATATGCATCAAATACCACCAAGCCAGCCAAGCTGTAGCCCCCCAAAAGCCCCAAGACGGGCCAAGAGTGCTCCGAGAAACCCACTATAGCGGTCCAAGAGGGCACCGAATAGCCGAACGATCGGTCCAAGACGCCACTGTAGCCTCCAGGCAGCCCAAGAAGCCTCCAAGGGCACTCCAACGAGGGCCCCACGAGGCGATCTGCGTTGATTTTCTGGTGAGTTTTGACAGATGTTTGTGTTCTGGCCTTTTCGGCTTCCCGGCGCGCCAAGACGGCCCAAAATGCACCCAAGATCGCCCCAAGACGGCCCAGTATGCACCAACAAATGGCCCACAAGAAGCCCTAAGAGGCCCCTGGAGAAAGGAACGGGCCGCCTGGGCGCCCCAGTAGCACTCCCAACGATGCTCAAAGACGTTCAGAACTTCCTTGGTCCTCGATCGCTCCCTCCCCAGTCCATGAGTCCCAGGAGGTGGTGACACCCCTAGGTGGCGAACCCCATTTGACACTGCCCGCGCGGAGGGTACCCCGATGAACTTGATCCCAAGGAGGAAATGAACTTGTTCCCGGGGGAGCGGGTGAGGGGAGCAAGACCCCTCGCGCCATGGAAAAAACACGGTCCTTTTGTTACCATTGTCGGCCCCCACGGGGCCCATGTCGGGCTCCGAGACCGCAAGAAACGACCATGGGTGGAAGCTTCGTTCCAGGGAAAAGGTCCCAAACTCCGTGGAGCCACGTCCCGGACAGAATCACGACGTCGGATGGCGGGGGGGCCGTCCTCTGGAAAGTCGCTCGTTCAGCACGAACAAGTCCCGCGACGGGTCCTCGATGCAATCCCGCACGTCGAGCGCCCTCAAGGCGGCAGCCGCCCGCCACCTCCTCCACCCCCTTGCCCCCCGTCTGCCGCCCGGTCTCACCTGAGAAGCTCTCGCCAGGCTGGCAATGCTGCAACCTCACTCCCGCGTCCTCCCTCGGCGCGCCAACCTTGGAGGGGGTCGTTCCACTGGGGGAGGGAGGAGAGCAGGGGAGAGGGAGTCAGGGAGGGACGGAGAAGGAAAGGAGGAAATGCCTATACGACCACCCTTTGGGTGAGAAGGAGGTTGTGTGGGGGGGAGAGAGAGAGAGAGAGGGGGGAACCAACATCTGACTCAATCGATCTCACGATCAATCTCACTCAACGGAACACCACGGGACACCACGGGACACCACGGGACAACACGGGACGCTTGTCGATCTCACTGTCGACCTCACTCAACGGGACATTACGGGACTCCACGGGCCAAAACGGGACACCACGGGACAACGCGGACCACCTCTCGATCTCACTATCGATCTCACTATCAATCTCACTCAACGGGACACCATAGGACACAACGAGACACCACGGGACACCTCGGGACACCACATCGATCTCACTATCGATCTCACTCAACGGGACACCACGGGACACCACGGGACACCACGGAACACCTGTCGATCTCAGTATCGATCTAACTATCGGTCTCACTTTTTGGGGCACCACGGGACACCACGGGACACCGCGGGAACCACATATCGATCTCAATGTCGATCTCACTATCGATCTCACGATGGATCTCTCTCAACGAGACACCACGGGCCACTACGGGACACCACGGGACACCTGTCGATCAAACTATAGATCTCACTATCGATCTCATTCAACGGAACACCATGGGACACCACGGGACACCTCGGGGCGCCACATCGATCTCAGTATCGATCTCAGTATCGATCTCACTATCGATCCCACTCAACGGGACATTACGGGACACAACGGGACACCACGGGACACCTGGGACACCTGGGACACCGCCGGGCCTAACTGGGACACCTCCCGGCCACTGGCGGACGGGAAACGGACTTTCGCTCCTACTGACACCCGGGACACCCCGGACACCGCCCGGCCCACCCGGCCACCAGCTGCTGGGGAACGGACTTTCGCTCCTACTTCGGCCTAGCTACAGGAGGATCACGCGCAGCTTCGCCTCGCCCGCACGCACGACACGAACACGAAACCGAAACCGATTTCCTGGTGGGGGGTCTCCGTTTCACTGCGACCTCACCCCCAAACCTCCGATGCTTAAATAATGAGGAGCGCATGAGGCGATTAAATGACAGCGCCAATAGGAAACCTTCAGTGCAAGCTCTCCTCGGCGCTTACGCACAATATTCTGCTACGGGCAGCAAGTGTGGTCCCATGAGAAAGCGATGTTTTCATTAGCAGGGGTGCGCAGCAGAGGCACAGCAAGATACACTCTTTCACAAGGTAAATGCCTGCAAATTCGTTCGCCTCGCCAATATCCACCCGAACGTCACGGAATCTACGCGTAGGACTCCCGCACGTTCGTGAAGACGAACAAGAGGGGATGGAGGAGCGGAGGACCAGGAGAGGGCCTGGCAAATGAAAGCGGCAACACGTGCTGCGTTGAAAACCACAGCGAATGCGCAGCTAGGCCATGGTGGCGTCTCGATTTCTTTGGAGCTGATACTGATGTTCAGGTCGCCCTGGGGATTAGATACTCTCGACATGAAGGAACTGCAGAAGCAATTGAGCCTGAGAAGGGGGGGAGCCGCAGTAGACCTGGGAGGGGGAGGAGACAAAGGAGCAAGGAGGAGGAAGAACAAGGGCAGATAATGAGGACGGCGAAGCGGAGCAGGACGAAAGGGGCACACGGCGAACAGGGAGTGGGCACTGGGGAGGGCGCACACCTCGGCTTGCTGGACGCTGCGCATGGTCAGAGGAGAGGCGGCCTTATCATCCAGCAGGGCCCATGAACACGCCCACCTTCGTCGTCGTCTGTGCCGCCCATGAACATGATGCCTCTCTCCCCGGGGAATGTAGGGGATTGCCGAGACCCGGCAGGCTGCAAAGCTAGGGGCGGAAAAGCAAGGTCAGGCGAGAAAGGTGGGGGCACACTCACCAGGGGACACCTTCTGCGTACTCCCTGGCGAAAATCTCAATGGCGACGGGATAAGGGAAAAATGGCAAGAGAAGTTTGAATCAGAAGAATCAGATGAGCTGGGGCCAGCATTGGGAATGGGGATGATGCCAGACCGTGTGCCCCGAACAATAGACCTTAGCATCCCGCAGGTTGCAGGCTCTGTAGTGCAGACCGTACACCGCAGGGCAGCAACAGCCACAGGGCAGGCAGCGTAGGGCAAAGGCATGGAGCACCCTAGGGCACCAGCCACAGGGCACCCACCATAGGGTATTATATCTGGGGGGCACAAACCACAGGGCACCGTCTTCCCAAGGGCCGGCCGAAACACAGCGGGCACCAGTGCGCCGACTGCACACTGCGCCGCACAGGGCCGGACACACTGGGCACCAGCGAACATAGAGCCCTGGCCATGGGGCACCGGCGCTCCGCCGGCCAGCTCCAGCTGCGCCGCGCATGACCAGACCCTCGTAACGCGAGTAAGAGCGCGTACAAGAGCAAAGGCTGCTAGGAGAATGCGAGCACGAGCAGGAATCGTAGCTTGAGTCGAAGCCAATGTACGGCTAATGAGTACGTGGGGTCACCAGCTTTCCTTCCAACGTCCCGCCCTCCACGGGGAGACGTGGCAGTCGTTCCCCGTGCGGAAAAAGTGGCCGGGAATCAGAGGCCCAGCCAACCTCTGCCGACGCCGACATCCCGCCAAGCAGGCGCTGGAGCCCATTCGCTCATTCGGCCTGCACGTGCGCGCATCCGAACTAGCCACGGAAGACAAGCTACGAGCGCCGGGCGCGATGGACGAAGACAAGTGAAACGCAAAATGAGGAGGAGGAGAAAGAGAGGGAAGCGAAGGAGAGAGGCCCGCACACGGCCCCTAAGGCAGACGGCGCGGCAGCGGAACGCCCCCGCACCAGGCCACCAGCATGCTGTTCAATGCTTTGCTGCTGGCACCCGCAGCGCTGGTCTGCGCCAAAGTGCGTGACATCCCTTATGACCAACTGGTGGATGTCGAAGTCGTGATGCTGCACACATGTCCTGCCGGTCAACACAGTGCTGCCAGTACCCCATGCGCTGCTCGGCACCCTCGGACTGCTCACAGAAGTGCTGCTCGCCGCAGTGCATGCCCACCTCCAAGGAACCAGAATGATGCGGCTGCTCCCGAGCCGAGTCGCGATGCCCGACGCCGTCCTGCCTGTCGACCGCATGCCCGCAGTCGCGCTGCTCTTGGCACTGCACGTCCCAGTCATGGAAGTCCGAGTAGCTCTGCTGCTCACCGATGTGTTGCTGGACGTCGTGTTGTTCGCCGCCGACGTGTTGCCCACAACCGTGCCGCTCACCGCACTGCTCGCCCCACTCCGGGATGTCGGAGTCGTGCAGCTGTACCCCCATGCGCTGCTGGGCGGCGTGCTGCCCGTCGCAGCTGGACTGCGGCCGATTCGGTAGTGCTGGATGACAACGTGGTGCACGGCTCGTGGTGAATACCGTGTCGGTGCCTGACTCCCGAGTGGCCGATACAGATGTAGTGGTCAACTCCGTCGTGGCTCAGCGACGGTGCTGACGTAACCGCTCAGGCGGGCCGCCTGATCAGTAGGCACTGGCGGCGGTGCTAGCGTCGTCGCCATGCGCAGTGCTGGCGACGATGCTGGCGCTGGCCCTGGCTATGGTGGTGGCGTCGTCGCAGGGAGCGATGATACCGCCGCCGCCAGCACATGCGCCGTCGGTGGCGACGTAGTCACCGTTCACGGCGCAAGCGAGGTCGAAGCTCACGGTGCTGGCGACGCTGCTGCCGTAGACACCGGCGACGGTGCTGGCAGAGTCGCCGTTCACGACACTGGCGGTGCGGCTGGCGTAGGCGCTGGCTTTGTTGCCGGCGTAGATAGATGCCAGAAGCGCTCCTGAAGCTGAAACTGAAGGCGCTGGCGGTGGTGCACAGGTGGTCGATGCCCACCATGCTGGCGGCGCTGTTGGTGTAGGCGGTGGTGATGGTGCTGGCGTAGTCGCCGATCACCTTGCTCGCAATGAAGCTGGTTTCAGCGCTAGCGGAAATGCTGGCGAGGTCACTGCTCCCGATGCGGGAGACGCTGCTGACATAGGGTAGTGTCAGCGCAGTCGGCATTCTCGGCGCTGGTGGTGCTACTGGCGGAGGCGCTGGCGGCGGGGCCGGCGTAGCCGCCAGGAACGGCGTTGGTGTGAAGCTGGCGCAGGCGCTGGCGAAGGTGCCGATATGGTCGCTGCTCAGAACGCTGACGACGCTGCTGACGTAGACGCTGGCGATGGTGCCGACGTAACCGCCGCCGTTGGGTCGATAGCGATGCTGCTGACAGAGGCGACGTCGCTGAAGCTGGAATCGGCGTAAAAACCAATGCCGGCGGTGATTCGCAGGCGCTGGCGGTGGTGCTGGAGTGGTCGTTCACAATGCTGGCGACGCCGCTGGCGCAGGAACTGCCAGTGGTGCCGGCGGACTCCCGCTCGCGGCGCTGGCAACGCTGCAGGCGCAGACGCTGGCGGTGGTGCGGTGTAATCGCAAGAAGAAGTGCGGGAGCTGAATTTGCAGACGCTGGCGGTAGTGCCGACCTGATCTATACTCACAGTGCTGGTGACTGTGGCGTAGGCTCTGGCGGCCCGCGTAGTCGCCGTTCACGGTCTTGGTGAAGCTGGCTTCGCTTCTGGCATCGGTGCTGGCGTTGGAGCTGACGTCGTTTCTGGCGTCGGTGCTGGTGTAGGCGGTGGCGTTGGTGCCAGCGCAGGCGCTGACGTTGTTGCAGGCGTCCGTACTGGCGTCGGTGCTGGTGAAGGCGCAGTCGCTGGTGCCCGTGTAGGCGCAGGCGGTGTTGTTGGCGTCGGTCATGGCGTCGGTGACGGCGTAAGCGTCAGCGTTGGTGCCGGCGTCGGTGCTGGCGTCGATACTGGTGTAGGCGCTTGTGCTGGTGCCAGCGTAGGCGCTGGCGTTGACACTGGCGGTAGTGCTGGCGTCAGCGCTGGTGTAGGCGCTGGCGTTGGTGCCTGCGCATTCGCAGGCCTGCGCAGGCACGGCGGAGTAGCAGAGTATCCGAGACCTCTCAGCTCCCTGAGTGGCTGCGGCCTGCGCACCTGTCGCCACTTTCGTAGGCTCCTGGGAGGCACGGCGGAGTAGCGGAGTACCCGAGACCTCGCAGCTCCATGAGTGGCTGCGCACTGCGCAACTGTCGCCAATTTCGTGGGCTCCTGGGCGGCACGGCGGAGTAGCGGAGTACCCGGGACCTCGCTCCCTGGGTGGCTGCGCACTGCGCAACTGTCGCCACTTTCGAGGGCTCCTGGGAGGTCCAGCGGAGTCGGGGGCCACGCGCACCCAGACGAGACCTCGCTGCTCCCTGGTTGGTTGCGAACTGCGCAACTGCCGCCACCTTCGCGGGCTCCTGAGAGGGCTCTTCAGTCTGGATGCCACGCGCACCCAGACGATACCTCGCTGCCCCCTGGTGGCTGCGAACTGCGCTGTCGCCACTATCGTGGGCTCCTGGGAGGCCCAGCGGAATCGGGGGCCACGCAGATCCAGCCGAGACCTCGCAGCTCCATGGGTGGCTGCGGACTGCGCAAATGACGCCACTTTGGTGGGCTCCTGGGGGACAGGGTGACGATGAGGGCAGCCCTGATCCTGCATATCTGGCTATGTTTTCTTTTGTATAGAACGTTCATACAGCGATTCGCCTCGCGCGTAGAGGGAGGTGGATACGTCTCAAGTGATTTCACTGATGCTCCCCGACTTCCCTTCGCACAGTAACCCGCACTCTGATAGGTTTCACTTGGACTGGTGTGGTGCTCAGAGCACCCAGGATTCATTACATACCAATGGCAAAAACATTGCGCAGTGAGCTCCTTTGCAGAGCACAAGCGGCAGCCCAACGGCTCGCACCACTAAGAATACACATGTTGTCACTCACCACGACACATGCGTACTCAACGCTGCCAGGGGGAGTCAATGTTAGAACAACGGAACTTACATGCGTGCGAATGTTTGAAAACGTACCCCTGTCGTGGACCGAGCCGCCTTCAGCCAGCTCGTACGCTTCCTCCCCCTTCTCCTTCAAATTTGGCTGGCGCTGGCGAGATGTTTCTGATGGGTTTGCATTGCGACTGACGTATGCAGACTTTCTCACAGTCGGCTCGGAACCAAGCAAGATCCTCCACCTTATCCACCTCGTCCACCTTCACCACTCTAGAAACCTTAGGGGAAACAACTACCTTCAATAACCCCCGCCCCAACCGACCTTTGAAGCATCAGATTAGCATCCTCCTCCTCCTCCTCCTCCTCCTCCCCCATCCCATGTCTCCTTCTCCTCCTCCTCCTCCTCCTCCTCCTGCTGGCGCTCCGACTGGCGTGCTCGTTCTCAACCGACTTCGAATCAGGGTGGCCCAACCATATGCATGTATGGAACATGCAGAAGTGAGGGTCGTCTTCGGTGCAACTACCTGTGGGCCACGAAACGTGTGAGGGGTGTGCCGGAATCGGCTGGGCGGACGCATGTGGACTCTTCCAGTGGGGCCATTGGATGGGCTCCCTATGTGGCCACAAGCGTGAAAGGGGTGTGGCAACATGTGTCATGCGGACGCTGAGGCATTTGTTAGGGTTCTGAAGGGCACCACGAAACGTGTGAGGGCTGCACCCAAATGGGTTGGGACAACGCACGTGGACCCTGCATCTGGGGCCTTCGATGGGATCCCCTATGGGGCCACCAAGCGTGTGAGGGGTGTGCCATACTGGGTCGGGTGACGGGTGTACCGAAATAGATCGGGCGAACGCATGCGGACCCTGCCCCTGGGGCCATCGGCGGAGGCCCCCTATGGGGCCACGAAGCGTGACGGGTGTGCCGAAATGGGCCAGGCGGAAGCATGTGGACCCTGCCACTGGGGCCTTCGGTGGAGCTCCCGATCGGGCAACGGAACTTGTGAAGGGTGTGGTGACATGGGTCGGGCAGGCGCCCGCGGACCCTGCGACTGGGGCCTTCGACGGAATCCCCAATGGAGCCGCGAAACGTGTGAGGGGTGTGCCAACCTGGGTCGGGTGAGGCGTGTGCCGAAATAGGTCGGGCGGGCGCACGTGGACACTCCAACTCGGGCCTTCGGTGGAGTGCCCTATGGGGCCACGAAGCGTGTGAGGGGTGCGCCCGAAGGGGTCGGGCGGGGCGGACGGGTGTGGAGAATGCCGCTGGGACCATCGGTGGAGCTCCCTATGGGGCCACGTAGCGTGTGAGCGGTGTGCCGAAATGGGTCGGGCGAGCGCGCGTGGACCCTGCCACTGGGGCCTTCACTGGAGCCACAAAACGTGTGAGGGGTGTGCCGAAATGGGCCGGGCGGAAGCATGTGGACCCTGCCACTGGGGCCGTCGGTGGAGCTCCCGATGGGGTCACGGACAGTGTGAGGGGTGCGCAGGCATGTCTTGCGCGCGAAGGCAAAGGCACTGGTGGGAAGAGGGAGAGGGGGAGGAGGAAGAGGAGGGAGGAGGAGAGGAGGGAACGGGGGGGCTGTCTCGTCAGAGAGTGGGCCCAGCACCACAGGACGGTTGAGAACAACTGATCTGGCACGCGTATACAATCATGTTCCTCCGAGGCCTCCACATCCTGGCCCACGGCATCGTCCTCTTTCCCCATTCTCCTCCGCTTCACTACTCCACCTCCCCCTGTCCCCTGCACCTCAATCCACCCCTCCTGCCTCAACCATCCCCCATACGTTCTTCCTCCTCCTCCAACTCTTCCCCGCCTTTTCGTCCTCGTCTTCCTTCACTCGCCCTCTTTCCTACCTCCTTCGTCCCCTCGCCGGCGTTTCCCAACTCCTCATCGAACACATCCTTCTCGTCCTCATTGTTGTCGTCCCCTCCTCATAAGCAGTCCTCCTCGTCATGCTCCTCCTCCTCTCTCACCCAAGCCTGTCGATCATCCTGCTCCAATTCGCTCTCATCCTCGTCGTCGTCCTCCTCCTTCTCCTACTCCGGACTGTCACCGCCGTCGTCGACGCTTCTCCAACTCGATCCTTCATCCTATTCCTTTGATATAAATGCTGGGACAAACTGGCAGCATGGCGGCGGAGAAGGAGAAGGAGGAGGAGGAGGAGGAGGGGTAATATGATGGAATGGAGTGAGGCCTAGGAGGGCCTTAACAGAGGAAGTGGAAGGGAAACGATGAGGAGGGGTAGGAGGGGAGACGCAGCGGAAGGTCTGGAGGAAACCTGAGGGAGGATGATGAGGGAACGGACAACGACGATAAAGTGAAGGTTAAGAAATAGGAGGAGGATCATCAGGTGGATGGACGTGGGCGCTGTCTGCCCGAAGGACTACCCGAAAGGCTGCAAGGACCCCAAGGGCAAAGGCAATAGCAGCAAGGACACGGGCAGGCCGACAGGCGGCAAGGGCAAGAAGGATGGTGGTGGCGGTCAGCAGGGAGGCGAACAACAGCAGGCTCAACATTTTGAGGGCTACTGCAACTACTGTGGGAAATGGGGGCGCAAGAAGTGGAAGTGCAGGAATCGGCCCAGGCCGATGGAAACTGGAGCCGTGGATCCGGTTGCTTCGGCAGCCGGGGCCCTAGCAAGGGGAGCTGCGGGGCCACCGCCTGTAGCTGGAGCTGCATCCCAATCGGCGACAGCGACGAGGACCAATGCAGCTATAGACACGGACGACCCCGAGGACGGGTGGATCTTCTAGGCGTCGATGCAGAGGACGTGGCGGTGCTCCAGCCCGGGGTGCGGGTGATGGTGGACAGCGGCGCCTACAACAGCATGTGTCCCAGGATCTTTGCGCCTGGCGCGCCAAATGAGAAGAGCAGTAATGAACTTGACATCGTCACGGTGACAGGGCAGCGCATTGACATCGACGAGCGCAGGACCATGACAACCACTGGAGTGAACGTGAGCGGCCAGACTTACGAGCAGCGGGCAAAATACCTCGTCGGCAACGTGCGACGGCCCGTCCGAGCAGTCGCATACATCATCGATACTTCGGGCTACGAGGTTCACTTCGGGAAGTCCAGCTGGATGGCGCCGGGGCTTACCGCCGTGCCACCAGGTGCCATCATGCTGGAGCGCGTCGAGAACCAGTTTTTCGACACGAGCCAGTTAGCCAGCCACGAGCTCGGGGACGTGGACGCCATCCAGGGTGATGCCCTCGAGGTGCCTGGAGGTGAAGAGAGCAGCCCGCAGTGCGAAGGGACGCCGAGACGTTAAGACGTCCAGAGACACCATCGCCAGAAGAGCAGGTGAATCACAAGCTCCGTGGACATGTGCCTTTTGCAGCCTGGTGCAGCTTTTGTGTACCAGGGAGAGCCCAAGTTGAGCCTCGTGTACGACGAGCACAGCTTCGAGAGACTCTGCTGATCGTAGTCGCCTTTGACTACGGCTTTTTCGACGAGCCCAATACGACGAGCTCGCAGCAAGACCAATGCGTGCCCTTCCTCAGCATGATGGACACCTCGTCTAGTATGATCACCTGGGCGTGCGTGGCCTTCCTGGAGAAGCTCGGGCACCTGCGGATCGAGGCGCAATCCGATGGCGAGCCGGCTATCATCGCGCTCATGCAGGAGGTGCGAGCGGCACGTGCGAACAAGGGGTTCATGGACTCCATCGCCATGCGGAGGAGCCCAGTACACTCTCATGCGTCAAACGGCGCGAGGGAGGTCACAATGAAGATGATCAAGGGGACCCTCAGGACCATCCTCTTAGCCTTGCAGGAGGAGTACGGCATCAAGATCGAGCTCAGCGCGGCCATCGTGCCGTGGGCGGTGCGACACGGCGGCTACGTGTACAACAGGTTCCAAGTTCTTCGCGGAGGTCGCACGCCGTACGAGCAGCTGAAGATGGCTAGGTTCAGCTCGGTGATGCTGGAATTTGGGGAGTGCGTCATTGGCAAGCTCCCGCATCCAGTGGAGGCCAGCCTCGACCCGCTGTGGCAGGAGGGCGTGTGGCTGGGCAGAAGTACTATATCGGGAGATCATCTCGTCGGAACCGGTGTTGGAGTTATTCAATGCCGAGCGGTTTGAGCCCTCCTGCAGAGCGACGATGGGACGTTACTTTGTTCAAGAACATGGTCTGGGCCCCTTGGCACATCAACGAAACGAGCGAGGTGGGCGACCTGCCGACGGCCCAGGAGGTGGGGCCTTGAACATGGACTTCGACAGAGGGATGCAAGGCATGTGAAGAGGAAGCACAACCCGTGCGCCGACGTGGGCGACCGCGTAATCACACGCGGGCATGCCTGCAAAGATGCGCAGGGCGGCGCCGAGTTCAAGCTCGTGCCAGAGGAGATCAAGTTGCCCCTCCAGCACTGTTTCCAGCAGCCTGAAGAGTACCTCCACCAGCGCCAGAGCAGCAGTCGTTTCCAGGCGATGGCCAACCTGCCCAAGATGCATCGTCTGGCGCGGGAAACGCGGCCCCGTCGTCCGCAGTTGCTCCCGCGGATCAGCCGGCGGCCGCAGCGTCAAGTTCGTCGCCCCTGAGCGGGCCGGCATCGCGGGTGGCGACGGCGATCAGAGCATGCGAATGGAGGCCGCGCCCAAGCGAGACCCAGGTGCGCACGCAGACGACCAGGAGGCCAAGAGCGTTCGGCTGCGGGCGAAAACCGCGGCGTCGACAACCCGTGCGCGGCCTGAGGCGGATGCCGAGGAGACGTCCAAGAGGCAGACAGCGATCCCGGCCATCGAGCGGGAGATTGCCGAGCCCGAAGGCAACGAGGAGGAGCCAGACGACGTCGAGTCAGAGCTACAGGACGCTAGGGAGGACCAGCTCACCTGGAGATCAAGGGCGACGACCTCACGAGATTGGAGGACTACGCCGTGTACTGGGCAATGCCAAGGAGGGGCGCGAATACGCGTCCACTTTCATTGGTTTGGGTCATCGAGAAACGAAGCGGGATCTGGAAGGCGAGGTTGCGCGCTAGACCTTGTGGAAAGGCAAATGCCAGGACGAAGGGCCAGCTCTACACGCATGCGCCGTTCCCAGTGAAAGTGTGGGCAATGCGCATCTACGCACATCTCTACAATCGCAAGGTCAAGATATTCGATGTTCATCGTGCGCTTTTGCATACACCCATCCAGGAATATGTGTGGATAAGGCCACCGCCAGAGTGGCCAAAGCCATGACGAAGTGTGGCACCTGCGGAGCACCTTCTATGGGCTGCAGGAGGCAATGGTTGATTTCGACACCCACTTCGACAATATCGTTCAACGGCAAGCGACCTTCGACGGCTACCTTGTCATGAGCATGAAGAGGTGTGTCTCGGACCCAGCGGCATGGTACAGCGACGATGTCAAAATGGCCAAGCACGTCGATGATGGGATCGTCGCGGCAGACGAGCACCCTATGGAGGACTTTCTGCACGACCCGCAAAAGTACTTCCAGCCGAAGATCAACGAATACATGGAGGTTGGCGTGGCGCAGAAGTACCTGGGCGGACTCATCACGCGTTCTTCCACAGACTTCTTCCAGCAATGTCTACCTCAACGTTACGAGTCCTTGTTCAACATGCTTGGGCTTGGGAATGGGGGCGCGGTCGCAAACCCTGGGGATAAGAGCAACTCCATACGCGAGGGCGAGAATGAACTCCCCCACGACGAGATGAGGCTGTTCAGGAAGGCCCCGGGAACTGCAACGTCCATCGCGCAATTTAGGCCCGACATGATGTACGCGTCGAAAGAGTGTTCAAGAGGCATGAAAACGCCCACCGGGGGAGACCTGCGGGGACTCGAAAGGTGGACGCGCTACGCCATCAGCACGAGGCACGTCGGCATCATGATGCGTCCGCAGTGGAAATACCGACACAAGATTTCGAAGGGCTGTGCGACAGCGACTGGGCCAAGGACCTGATCGACCGAAATTATACGACCGGGGCAGTGGTCATGTGGGAAAAAATATCGTGGCCTTCGTGTCCAAGACGCAGGGTTCGACGGCCGCGAAAGTCGGCGAGGCTGAAGTCCACGCCATGGGCACTTGCGCGGCCGAGAACCTTGGTCTCAAGTCGACGCTCGCGGAGATGGGCTTGGAGGTCGAAGTGGACATCGGCATCGAGTCAGATAGTGCGACCACGATCTCATCCATGCCCCGTCTGGGTTTCGGAAAGCGGATGAAACACGTGCAGATCAAGTACTCGTTCTAACAGGAGCTCGTGCGGCGCGGGCGCATCGCACTCATCCTGGTAGGCACAAACAAAAGAGAATGCCGTTGACATCCGTACCATAAATATGGGCGAGGCAACGCTCGAACATCATAAGAAGGGACATGGTATCTGTGCAATGCCAGGGGAGCAACGGAACGGAACGGAACGGAAACCTGCGCAGGGCTCCGCGAGGGAGCTGCCGGGAGGGCCGAGGCCCGCTCACATCTTAATGTAATCGTCCTTCAGTTGATCCCACATCTCTAACATCGCAACCTGTGTCCAATCGTCGTGGCCAAGAGTGGTCAGCACATGTTGTTTGATATCGTCAACCCATCGGGTCTTAGGGCGCGCTGGGCGTCGCCGGGCTGGCGTGCGTAGGTCCAGCTGCGGAGCCCAGTTCAGGATTTGAGCCGGCCATTCTGGTGCTTCCATACATGCAACTTTCCGCGCCCATTCCCATTTTTTCGCCTGTATATTGTGGCCCAATATTCCACATCATATTCGTGCATCCGTCGTACTGCCTCGTGGGTGGCACGTTTAGTCCATTCCGGCCAAGGCTCCAGTAAAAGGTCAGCCTCGGTGACGTCGGTGTCCAGGTCGGGGGGCGGAGCGGCGTCGGTGTTTGAGCCAGGCAATAGCCGTCGTCTCGGCACACGCGCGATCATGCGGAGCATCTGGCGCTGGATCTTGTTCAATGTATGTTGCATATCACGTGTAAGTGTCCAGCTTTCGCTCCGGTATAGCAATGTCGGCGTAATCGCGCCACTGAACAGCCGGAGTCGGCCACGTAAAGAATATGATTTGTCTTTTAGTTCTCCCTTCAGCATGTGGAACTTCTTCCATGCAGCGGCGATCCCGTTGTCGAGTTCGGCTTTGTGCTGTCCTGCAAATTATATCCTTTTTCCCAGATATTTAGTGAAGCGGTAGGGAGGTACATGTGCTGGAGGTCGCCCCCTGCGAGTGAATCCGTGGCCGTTGTGTAATATCTTCGTCTTCCTGGGATGCAAGAGTAAGCCGATGTGTGGCGCTTGTGTGCTGAGGTCGGATAGCATGCTCGCGATGTGATCAGAAGACGATGATACAAGAAGTATGTCATCAGCGAAACGTAGATTGGTGAGTTTGGAGCGTGCTTGATGACCAAGTGAAATGCCAATGTTTTGTTTGTCCCAAAGGAATGTCAGCGAACGCATCAGATGTTCTGTGACGCTGTTGAAGAGAAGAGAGCTGCGAGGGTCTCCCTGTTTCACGCCTCGCTGTATAGAGCAATGCTTGCTCACGTGGTCAGTGCGCATTGCTCCTGTCTGTTTGGAATACAGCTTGTGTAAGAGATCTATGCATGGTCGTCGGGCCCCCTTGACTGCAATGGCCGCCCAAATGCTCTCATGCGTGACGCTGTCAAACGCCTTTTTGAAATCAATTGTCGCCACCCACAAAGGTAATTGCCACTCGTCAGCAGTCTCTTGCAGTATAGATAACGTGAAAAAGGTGGTCGGCGGTGCTCCGACCCGGGCGAAAGCCAGCTTGGTCGGCGCTCTGGCTTGCGTCGAGGACATCGTGCAGCCTGTTATACAGGAGTCGGGAAAACAACTTGTATAATAGCGGAATTGTGGCAAGCGGTCTGTAATTTTCTGGCAGCCGTGGATCCCCACTTTTGAACAGAACTTTGATGTCAGTGTGTGACCACGCTGCTGGTATAGTAGCGCCCGGCTGTAAGATGGCGCTAAAGAGTGCCAGTAGACTGGATTGTAGAGCTTGTCCTCCTGCCTTGAGCATCTCGGCGCTGATGCCGTTGGTGTCGGGTGCCTTCTTCCCCACATGCTTCGTGGGGTTCTGGTTTCCTTCCCTGCCGCGCCGCGCCCGCGTCTCCCCCACACCCGCCCTCCTCCCCTCCTCCTCCTCCTCCTCCTCCTCCTCCTCCTCCTCCTCCTCCTCCTCCTCCTCCTCAGCACAGCGCAGCACAGCACAGCAGACCGCAGCACAGCATAGGACAG
The DNA here is from genome assembly GCA_963575745.1 of Prorocentrum cordatum. NCBI lineage: Eukaryota > Dinophyceae > Prorocentrales > Prorocentraceae > Prorocentrum > Prorocentrum cordatum. Next base: position 233,470 of record CAUYUJ010002836.1, on the reverse strand, counting down.
CACAGCACAGCTCAGCAGAGCACAGCACAGCACGTCTCGGCGACACGCGTCTACATACAGCCGCACGCATGCACACACTCGCACACACAAGACGACACCAGTCCTGGCATAGCAGGCGTGGCACTTTCTCGACACCATAGGGGGTGCGCAGGGGGTGGTCTCTCGCTGCGGTCTCTATACGCCCGTCGTCCTGCTATAGCAGGCGTGGCCCCAGTCGTCCTGGCATAGCAGGCGTGGCACTTTCTCGACACCATGGGGGTGCGCAGGGGGTGGTTTCTCGCTGCGGTCTCTATACGCGCCGGTCGTCCAGGCATAGCAGGCGTGGCACTTTCTCGACACCATAGGGGGTGCGCAGGGGGTGGTCTCTCGCTGCGGTCTCTATACGCGCCGGTCGTCCAGGCATAGCAGGCGTGGCACTTTCTCGACACCATAGGGGGTGCGCAGGGGGTGGTCTCTCGCTGCGGTCTCTATACGCGCCGGTCGTCCAGGCATAGCAGGCGTGGCACTTTCTCGACACCATAGGGGGTGCGCAGGGGGTGGTCTCTCGCTGCGGTCTCTATACGCGCCGGTCGTCCAGGCATAGCAGGCGTGGCACTTTCTCGACACCATAGGGGGTGCGCAGGGGGTGGTCCCGCGCGGCTGCTATACGCGCCGGTCGTCCAGGCATAGCAGGCGTGGCACTTTCTCGACACCATAGGGGGTGCGCAGGGGGTGGTCTCTCGCTGCGGTCTCTATACGCGCCGGTCGTCCAGGCATAGCAGGCGTGGCACTTTCTCGACACCATAGGGGGTGCGCAGGGGGTGGTCTCTCGCTGCGGTCTCTATACGCGCCGGTCGTCCAGGCATAGCAGGCGTGGCACTTTCTCGACACCATAGGGGGTGCGCAGGGGGTGGTCTCTCGCTGCGGGCATAGCAGGCGTGGCACTTTCTCGACACCATAGGGGGTGCGCAGGGGGTGGTCTCTCGCTGCGGTCTCTATACGCGCCGGTCGTCCAGGCATGGCAGACAGGGGTGCGCAGGGGTGGTCTCTCGCTGCGGTCTCTATACGCGCCGTCGTCCAGGCATAGCAGGCGTGGCACTTTCTCGACACCATAGGGGGTGCGCAGGGGGTGGTCTCTCGCTGCGGTCTCTATACGCGCCGGTCGTCCAGGCATAGCAGGCGTGGCACTTTCTCGACACCATAGGGGGTGCGCAGGGGGTGGTCTCTCGCTGCGGTCTCTATACGCGCCGGTCGTCCAGGCATAGCAGGCGTGGCACTTTCTCGACACCATAGGGGGTGCGCAGGGGGTGGTCTCTCGCTGCGGTCTCTATACGCGCCGGTCGTCCAGGCATAGCAGGCGTGGCACTTTCTCGACACCATAGGGGGTGCGCAGGGGGTGGTCTCTCGCTGCGGTCTCTATACGCGCCGGTCGTCCAGGCATAGCAGGCGTGGCACTTTCTCGACACCATAGGGGGTGCGCAGGGGGTGGTCCCTGAGCGCGGCTGCTATACGCGCCGGTCGTCCAGGCATAGCAGGCGTGGCACTTTCTCGACACCAGAGGGGGTGCGCAGGGGGTGGTCCCCGAGCGCGGCTGCTATACGCGCCGGTCGTCCAGGCATAGCAGGCGTGGCACTTTCTCGACGCCAAGAGGGGGTGCGCAGGGGTGGTCCCTGAGCGCGCGGCTGCTATACGCGCCGGTCGTCCAGGCATAGCAGGCGTGGCACTTTCTCGACACCAGAGGGGGTGCGCAGGGGGTGGTCCCTGAGCGCGGCCGCTATGCACGACGGTCGTCCAGGCACAGCAGGCGTGGCACTTTCTCGACACCAGAGGGGGGCGCAGGAGGTGGTCCCTGAGCTCGGCCGCTATGCGCGACGGTCGTCCAGGCACAGCAGGCGTGGCACTTTCTCGACACCAGAGGGGGGCGCAGGGGGTGGTCCCTGAGCGCGGCCGCTATACGCGCCGGTCGTCCAGGCATAGCAGGCGTGGCACTTTCTCGACACCAGAGGGGGTGCGCAGGGGGTGGTCCCTGAGCGCGGCCGCTATGCACGACGGTCGTCCAGGCACAGCAGGCGTGGCACTTTCTCGACACCAGAGGGGGGCGCAGGAGGTGGTCCCTGAGCTCGGCCGCTATGCACGATGGTCCTCCTCCCTTCTCTCCTCTTCTTCCTCCTCCTCCTCCTCCTCCTTGCCCTCTACCTCCTCTCCAGGAGGCCGACCTGGCTTGTCCGTGCTCGGCCGCCTTAGGTGTCTCGTGCTCGACCGACCTGACTTGTTCGACCGCCGTAGGTGTCTCTTGCTGGACCGACTTGACTTGTCCGACCGTTGGACAGCTCCGCTCTCGTGCTCGACCGCTTTGGGTGTCCCGTGCTCGCCCGCCATAGGTGTCTCGTGTTCGGCCGCCTTACGTGTCTCCAGAGTGGCCTTTGCAGCGTGGCTTTCGGTGGGTGCGCATCCGCCATCGGAACCTGACGTTCTTGCGCAGCCGAGCCCTGCTCCTGTCCAGAGTTTTTCTCTTGTTCTCTTCTCTCACACCTGCGGCTTCCTCATACGTCCGACGCCGTGTTTTGTTTGTTTGCTTGTTTGTTTGCTTGTTTGTTTGTCTGTTTGTTTGTTTGTTTTGTGTTTTTGTCCACAGGGTGGTTCCGAATGGGTCTGGGACGGCTGCGGCCGCTCGATGGCGAGGATCGTTCGATGTCGGCCAGTTCCCGGCCACCAGGCGGCACTCTTAAATGCCCGCGCTGGGGTCGCCGCCGCGTGAACACGGCGCGGGCCCGCAGGATTCGCTTGTGGATGCCATGGCAATGGACACTCGAACTATCCTCTCGTTGACCACGTGTGTTAAGAGCGCATTGTATATGTGTCAAGCATACAATCAACACTATTTGGAAACATGCCTGGGTTGTTCATCTGGCTGATTCCCTGCACCTGCACGTGCAGCGGCCATCGGGTCCGGGGCCCCCGGGCCAGAGCCTCGACCACAAGCGCGGACGTGCAGGCGCTTGGGGGACCCCGATGCCGTCCAAGGAGGCCTTCCGGACGATGGGCTTGTCTTCCACCACCACCACCATAAATTGGTGGGGGGACGGAGGAGGAAGAGGAGGAGGAGGAGGAGAAGGGAGGAGGAGGAGGAGGACCCCCTCCCCCTCCAACTTAATTATGGTGGTGGTGGTGGAAAGAACACGCCCCTCACCAGACGTACCCAGCACGGCCCAGGGAGGCCTCTCCTCGCCGAGCTCGCGGCCCAGGACGGTTTCCAGACGGCCCAGCATGCCTCCCGAGCGCCCTCCGCAGCCCCCTCGGCTCCAGCCACGGGGGCCCCGCCGCCGCCTGCGCCTTGGGGCGGCGCGGACCGCGCTTTCACGCCGCGGCGACCGCGGCTGCCGCGGCTGCCCGCGCGGTCCACGCATGCGGCTGCCGCCCCCGCGGACACGGCGCGGGTGCCTCTTCTGCCTGTGCGCCGCCGCTCCGCTCGGAGGCGGGCGCGGCGTCCTCGAGGGCGCCTGCGGCGAGGGGTGGCAGCTCGAGGCCGTGGCCCGCGAGTACGAGGCCGTCGCGGCGAGGCCCCGCGGCGCCGACGCGCCCGCCGCCGCCCCGAGCGCCCGTGGGCGGGGGCTGCGGGAGCGGCAGGGCGCGCCGATCTCCGTCGAGGTGTTCTTCCTGGCGACGTGCCCGCACTGCTGCCACTTCGTCCACAACAGCCTGCTTCCCTTCCTCGACGCCGGGCTGCCCGGGGACGGGGCGGCGGTAACTCTGCTGCCGCTGCTGAAGGGCATGTCGAGCTCCGACAGCTGCAGGATCACGGACGCATGCTCGCTGTCGCTGGCCCCGCTGTGCGCCCTGAAGGAGGCGCTCCCGATGCCCGCCCCAGCGGACTCCGAGGCGCTGCGGAAGGGCGCTGGTTTCGTGGAGTGCGACCTAGGGCTCACGGCGATGGTGTTGCTCGGCCGTGACGAGGATGCCACCGAGACCTGCAGCAAGCAGGCCGGCATCCCGTGGTCTGGCGAGGACGGGCTGCAGGCGTGCTTCGAGGGCCGCGAGGCGTTCGACATAATGTACAGCACGGACTACGCCGACAGCGTCGTCGCGGCCATGCACCGCCTCACCGACGCGAAGTTCACCGAGCCGCCGAGCATGCCGTGGGTATTTATCGACGGCCCGCTGTTCACCTGCGAGGAGTCGGGCTCCTGTTCGTCGGCCCCCGGGTTCCAGAAGAGCGGCGAGCGGGGCCAGGGGCCCGGCGCCCTGCTGGAGCTCGTGCGCGGCATGATCGGCGACGGCCGCGGCCAGGAGCAGCGCGCCAAGGTGAAGAAGCCTCCGAAAGTGAGGGGGGGGGCGAGCAATGACATAAGCATAAAAACTCGGAGGTCCGCGCGGATTTTTCGAGTCCAAGAATGAGCGAACGAAGAACGTTATAAAATAAACTGTTTCGCGGTCGGGGGCGCCTGGCTCTGGGCGGCTGGAAAGTTTATACCCCTACGGTGCCACCGTAGGGGCATAAACTTTCCAGCCGCCCAGAGCCGTGCGCCCCCGACAGCGAAAACGTTTATGTTATACCGTTCTTCGCCCGTGAAAAGAAATTCGCGCGGACCTCCGAGTTTTCATGCTTATGCCATTCTCCGTTCCCCGAGAGATTAAACTGCGGCGCGCAGCGCGCAGCGGCCACGTGCACGCCGGCGGGAGGGCGGCCGCCGACGGGGAGTGCAGGGCGGCCCCCCTCTGCCGAGCGGGGCCGTAGCTAGGTGGGGAACAGCTTTCTCCAGCGCAAGCACCGTTCGGGACGTCACTGGGGAGGAACAGGAGGAGGAGGAGGAGGAGGAGGAGGAGGAGGAGGAGGAGGAGGGGGAGGAGGAGAGGGATCTGAACCCTCCAAGCGGCATCGTGCACCCTCTGCCGCGCCCTGCACGGACGACTTGGCGCGTGCATGCCCAGCTCGCGGCTGGCGTGCGCCTGGCTGCATTGCACGTGGGCTATGTGCATCCCCCCGCGCCTTATGTCGCTTGCCTTCAACCCTTTTTCGGCGGAGCTGCAGGCGCTGCGTTTTCCAGTGCGCCGCCGTGCCTGGCCTGCATCAAGTAAGCTGGAGTCAGCACCCTGGCTCTCGGCGGGGGGGAGGGACAGGGAAGAGAGTGAGTGACGACAGTCGCGAAGCGAATTCGGTGGTTTACGAAGCCCGACGAGCCAACTCTGCTCGGCTGCGGACCCTAGGCCAGCGCCCTGCGAGAATATGGTTGAGACATGTGGCTCGATTGGGGCCCGTGGCCTCCTGACACGGCTGCCCGAGACCTCTCAAACACTGGCTGGCGAAATGCCGTCAGGCCTGGCTTTTATCAAGTAAATTGGAGTCAGCACCCTGGCTCTCGGCTTCGGAGGCGGCAATTTGCCTCCTCCAAAGGCATAAATTAAGCAGCAAAACTTTCAGGATCTGCGGCGCAGCGTCTGGAGCATATTGTGGAAAGCGTGGCTGCCAAGATAGCGCGGTTTCCCGGAGTGCGGTTCGCTGCAGCATGCCACGCGCGTTGCTTTCCCACGTGGATTTGGCATCGTGCCCGTCTAGGCACGTCTGCCTCTGATCGCCACAGAGCGTCGTCCGCATCCAAAGACCAGAGATTTTCCATCGAAGGTCTTTAGGGTTTATAGAATGCGCTGTCGCCCAGAGATTTTCCATCGAAGGGCGCGAGACCAGAGAGCTGCCATCGCAGGAAAGGGGGCAGGAGCCGGGGCAGCAGCAGGAGTCCCTCCCTCCTTCCCTCCCTCCCCTCCTTCCCTTCCCCATGGGCCCTCCCAGGAGCAGTATAGAAGAAAATGGAGAAGAAGAATAGAGGAGAAGAAATGGTGGCGGAAGGCAGGGCGAGAAAGGTCGTTGTCGCCGGTCCGCAGGAGCTCTGGCCGGCCCTCCCGGCCCCCGCTCCCGCCCCCTGCCGCGCCCGCCCCATCCGGGGCCCGAGGGGGCACTGCGCCGCCGGAGGTCTGACCATGTCTGGCGGCGACGACGACGACGACGGCGACGCACTTCGAGGTTCGCGGAGGTTTTTCGCTTCTTTCGGCGTCTGGAGGCACGCTCAAAGCCCCGGGGCCGTCGGGAATCGCTGCCGTGCCATGCCTTTCGTCGGCGCCGCGCCGCGCCGCGCCGTGCGCGGCCGCGCAGGAGTTGCGAGGAGGAGGAGTTGAGAGGAGTGCGGAGGAGTTGCGAGGAGGAGGACTTGAGAGGAGTGCGGAGGTGTTCAGAGGAGCGCGGAGGAGTTGAGAGGAGTGCGGAGGAGTGCAGAAGGAGAAGTACAGAAGGATATGAGAGGATGAGTTGAGAGGAGTGCGGAGGAGTTGAGGGAAGTGCGGAGGAATTGAGAGGAGTGCGGAGGAGTTGACAGGATGGGGTGGGACGAGGAGGACGACGAGGAGGAGGAGGAGGAGGACGACGACGACCACGAGTGCGGCGACGAATACAACGAGCACTACCAACACAACGAGTACGACGACGTCGAGTGCGACGACGACGAGTGCGACGACGAGCGCGACGAGCACGACGACGAATGCGAAGACGAGTACGACGGCGAGGTACGACGACGAGTACGATGACGAGTAAGACGATAGAGCGGCAACGAGTACGACGACGAGTACGACGAGTACGACAACGAGTACGACAAGTACGACGACGATTCGCGACGAGGGTTTAGAACGCAGCATTGCGCATAGATGATAATGACAAGCAAACACATAAGATTAAACATCAGTATGTGGGTTTCCTCGGTAGCGTACTTGTTTTTGAGCTGTCGGAGTGCTTCGCGTAGTTCACTGTCGGCGATTGGTGGGATGCACTCGGCCCAGGGGGCCTCTCTGTCGGAGTGGGCGCGTCAATCCTTCGCGTTGCCCCGATAAAGCTGGCTGTAAAATTATGCGAATACGTCGGCAGCGGATTGTCTGTTGCGCATCGGGTCCCCGCTGCTGTCGTTCAAGCTGACAATGCGGCCCTTCTCTTTCAGCAGCTTGTGCGCGCCGATGCGCCTCAAGTGATTATATGGAGAAAGTATGTTGTCGATGTTTGCTCTCTGGGTTGCTCTTCTGATCGCCCGCAGTTCCCGTCGGATCCGTTTGGATACCAGTGACCGTGATTTGGAATCGCTTTCTGGTGTATCCCGTCGTTGGTTCAAGAGCGGCGTAGCAACGGCGTTGTACGATGCCTTCGCTCACGCGTCCGCGGGTGGTTGGTGAGCCGCCAAAATATCCAGAAGAGCCTCTTCGATCGCTTCACATGTGAGTTGAAAATGTTCTGTGGCGTGTAATACGTCTAGCTTGTCAGCCAGTGTCTGCGCGTAGCTGGAAATATCAGTCGGTGGCCAAGTGGCCAAGCGAATGGCGGTGCTCTCCGTTTCCGGCCAGGTCGTTTCGACTGAGTTCTCGCGGTGTGTGTTCCCGGCAGGTCGCTGCATATCGCCGCGGCGCGGTGGTCGGATCCCATGTAGATTGCACGAGTCGTCCCACAATCCCGGATAGTGCGCCAAAGCCGTCGGTTACATAATCTGCAGTCGATTTGTCTTGGGGTCTTGTTTGGCCCCATAAACGCATGCCGCTGATGAGGTTGCTTTTTGAAGAAAGTATTGGCCAACGCAAGTTTGTTGGTCGCTGCCCAATTCTTTAGCCACTGCCCACTGGGGTTCATCCCTGGAGCTCCCCACAATCCGATTGATCGCCTGTCGTCGTCGTCGGTCCTTTCCCCTACCACGGCGTTGCAGTCAGTGCAATGCGAAATACATCCGCTGTGTGTTTGCCTCGTCGCAGATACAGCCCAACACATCGCATGTATCCTGCGCGTGTTTGTCTCCGCATCCAGCGCGGGGGAAGTGCGCCGTAGCCGCGCGTATTTAGAAACACTTTCGAGCTATGTCGACATAGGCAATGCGCTCGTTGATAGGTTTGAAACATGATATTTGTGACACCCACCGTTTGTGCACCATGATTGCAACTCCCCGATGTGGCTTAGTATATCCAGCTCCTAGAAAAGCGTGTCCGCCAGGCGTTGTCCAGAATTCTTCGTTGATGTCCCTCTTTGTTTCGTTAATGGTAATGACGTCCCAGTGAAGATTCTGCAATTCGCCCAGAAGTTCCACCACTCTGTCGTCGGTGGCCAGTCCTCTGGTATTCAAGTGGATCGCTATAAGCTTGTCTGGCATGGGTTGATCGGCAGCGGCCTGTTGAGGGACAGTGACGGCATCTGGCCCGTGTGATTCCCAATGGCTCTCCCGAGGATTATCGATTGAGCGTCGTGGGAATGAAACTGGTGAAACTGACAATTGTGAAACAGCATTGAGCTCGGAGATGAATGCTGGGTCGGAGCTGGAATCGGGCGTCGGAGTCGGTGCGACGCCGGGGTCGGAGGCCGGAGTCGAGGTCGGATGCCGGTGTACCTGGTCGGAGCCGGAGTCGGAGGCCTGAGCGGCTGTCCACGCGACATGCTTGTCGTCGCTGGCGTCTCTGTCCTGGGGCGACAAATATCCTGAGGGTCAGATGGGGCAAATCTCAAAGACAGGGGTACGTCTCCAGGGGTGTTCGACAATTTCCCCCTGCCGCCTCCTGCAGCACGGGCTGCTGGATATGCCACTGTTGCATCTCCAACTGAGCTCCTGTTCTCTCCATTTACGTCTGAAGCGAAATTCAAGGATCCGGCGTTGGAGGAAATGTGGTGGTCCTGATGTCGGGAATGGGAAACTGGGCAGATATGGGGGGCGGGAGTCGGATGAGGGGCGCGGTCGGCCAGGACTGACAAGACAGGGAATGGCGAGGTTGGTGGCGGGAGGTGGGAGTTGGAGTCCGCACCAAGGTCGAAGACCGGAATCGATGTGTAGATGACCTTCTCGTACGTATTTCCCCCTGCCACCCCCTATGTCACGACGTGTGCCGGAATGTGTTGATCCAAAAATTGACCGTGTGGGGGTCGATATCAAATTTGTGTTGGTACTACTGTTTTTGGTTATCACCCGAGTGCCGTCGAGAGCTGCTGGAGCAAGCTCTCATTGGTGCCTGGAATATCGTCTTCCAGCCGTTTTTCCCGAATTGAAATCAGATCCAGAATCTTCAGGAGACGCTCTTCCACAATAAGATATTCAAGTTTCAGCAGACTCGGAACCGCCGTCTCCGTAATGGTCGGCAGAACGGCAAGGGCCATCTCGCCAAACGCGCTGGCAAGCCCACGCCCGAGCTCTGAAACAGCAGAAAAGACAGAGGATGAACTCTTTGCGCCGGTGGTGCCCGCAAGCTCGTCCAACCGCCACTGGGTGGAAGCAACGGTCGCGTCCAACGCCACATCAGACAGAATCGCGCGGGGAACGTCTGACGAGGCTCCGTCGTCCACCCCATCACTGCCAGAGCACTCGTCGGGAGCCTCGGCGCGATGACCGCCAGCGTCGCCGACCGAGGAGGAAAGCTGTTCGAGCTCGTCTTTGAAAAGCGCAATCGTGTTGTTCATGTCTTCTGCCAAACGTTGGTAACTGGCGAGCTGTTCGTCATAAGTGCCCTGCGATTCAGCGAACAGGTCAGGGATCGACTTCGCGGGGGGCGAACACCGGCGCCTCTGCACAAAGAGCGTGCTCAAGCGGCTGTCGCCGAGGAGCCCCAGCGAAGCGAGGCGCGAAGACAGGACGACCATTCACAATGCCATCCGCGTTCTTGGGTAACGCCTCACCGAAGTCACGCTGCAATGAGTCCACAAATTCGTCCGCCCATGGGTCCGTGTAGTGCCGCAAAAAATGGAATGCTGCAGCGAGATCGCGCACCGTACGCTTCGTCGGTGACGCGAGGACCCGACGGTGCAAACGAATAGAAACATGAAGGTCCGAAAAAAGCTGGCCCGAAGCAGTGGCGAAGAGCCGCAGATATTTACCAGCCAGTGTAGATACCAATCCGAAAGCCTCGTCCATCGGGGGCGAAAACGAAACAAATAAAGAAATGACACATGCAATATGAAGGAACACGCGAGAGAGCAAACGTGCTGGAACCAAAACCAAAGAAAACCCGTCTTGCCCAATAATGGCTACGAAGGAAGAGGAGGAGGACGAGGAGGAGGAGGAGGAGGAAGAGGAGGAGGAGAGGGAGGAGGAGGAGGAGGAGGAGGCGGAACAGAAGGACGAGGCCGAGAAGCAAGGGCATCACCGGCGAAGAAGGGGGAGAGTGGAAAAGGGGTGGCAAAAGCTGACGACGAAACCACAAAAAGAAAAGGAGGAGGACGGTGTGGGAGGGGAGCAAGCGGAGGAGGAGGAACACATTTGGCTTCTCACATGGGGAGTCAACATACGCGAATTCGGCAACGCAGTCCTATAGGCGCCTGCCCAGCCGACCTTGCAGCATATGGCGCCACAGGCCCTGTACTCCGACGGCCTTCCGGTCTCGGAGAGAAGGAGGAAGAAATGACGAAAGTAGAAGAGCAGATGGGGACGGATAGTGAAGAAGAGGATCAACGATCTATGATTCAGGGTTGCTCTCGGCACTGGAGGTCTCTGCGGGACCACTCGGACCCGGTGGAGAGCGTCGCGAGGTGAAGAGCAAGAGCAGGTGAAGAGCAAGAGGTGGAGGAGTGAAAACAAAAACGGGGCCAGGACGAAGGGAGAAAGAGAGAGAGAGAGAGAACACGAACCCGTGACATATATATATATATATCTATATATATATACATACAATATGTGTTTCTATATCTAAATATGTATCACGCGCACGCGTAGGTTCTAGCCGATTCCGCAATCGTTGTCAGTGGACCATGCGCTAATCCACGAGTCCCCAAATACCAAGCCAAATGTCCCCCCAGCAGGGGCCATTCCTGGCGCATGGAAGTGCTGGTTTTTGGGGGACGGTTTCGGGTTGTGTGGGCGGTAGCGGAGCCGTGCGAGATCGCGGTGCGACGCGTCGGGGGGCTCTGACTGCTTCGGGTTGTTTCGGTTTCTGTGGGCGGTCACGGAGCCGTGCGGGATCGACGTGCGACGCGTCGGGAAGCTCTGGGTGTTTCCCAGGGTGCGCAAGCGACCTGACTGCCGCGATGGCCGGGGAAGGCCACATAATCCCAGGGCTGCAAGGCCGCCGCCGCCACCCCCGCGACAGTCGCCGCTGCAGCCGCCGCCGCCGCCGTCGTGATGGTCGTCGCGGTGGTCGTGGTGGTGGTCTTCGCCTGTGGGCGTGATGGGACGATTGCACGTTCTGGGGCGTTCTGTGCGTTTCTGGTGCCTCCAGAGGCCTCAGAGTTCTGGGAACCTCTGGAGGCTGGAGGCAGCCAGGGCTTCTCGTCGTCACTGTCGTCGTCGCCGTGGTCGTCGCGGCTGCGGTCGTAGACGTCGTTGTCGCCACCAGGGCCGTCACAGTCGTCCACGATCGAAGAAGGAGAATGAAGGACCCAAGGTCGAGGATCGAGGTTTGTACTTCTTGGGCCTCGCGGTGTCGCTTTCGTCGCCGCGGTTGCCCAGGGCCTGGGGCTCCCGCCAACGCTCGTCCAGCGTGCGGGCTCTGCCCGCCGCCGCCGCCGCTACATCCGCGGCCGGCGTCGTCGTCGTCGACTCTGTACGATGATTTTGTGCGCCATGGCCTCCCGTTCCAAACTCGGGCAACACCCTGAGACATCTGGGGACCGTCTGGGGACGTCGTCGACCTCTGTGTCGTCCTCGACACCTTTTCTCCTCTCTTGTTCCTGCGGCGTGATTCGGAACATCCGCTCAACTGTTCTCGGAGAATATGCCACGACATCGGTGTACGTGCTCACCACGAAGAGGCTTCCAGAAACATCGTTCGGTTGCTCCTGGAGAAGCTGCAATCCCTCTTATGTGTCCAACACGGCCTCGGAGTGCTCGATGGGGCGCCGATGGGCACCAAGAGCGGCCCAAAAAGACAGAACCATCCGGCACAAGTATAACACAATACCGTCAATGGCGAAGAAGCGGCTTTTGTTAAAGTTGTGTGGAATGTTGGGCCCTCCTGGGGGCTTTCTTGAGACCCCGAAAAGGGCCCCAAGATAGCTCAGCAGGACGGCCTGGGAGGGCACGGCGGTCCTCTTCCTCATCTGCCTCCTCCTCCGTTCTTTATACATATGATATGTGATGAGGATTCAGACGAACAAGCAGGCAGTGACAATACCAACAACTACTTGCCCACCGCTGTGCAATACCGGGGAGAAGACCAAGGAAAATGAACAAATTGAATGTGGTGGGGCTTTCGTGGAGGTGCTTTTGGGGGCCTCTCGGGCGTCTTCGAGGCCCCGTGGAGGCTTTGTGGAGCCTCTCGGAAGCTTCTTGGGGCCGGCAGTTTCATATGTCGGCGAGTGTTCTCCCCCGGGCGCTGCTCTGGGCGCGTTGTTGGGGCCCTCTGGCGCAGTCCTAGGGTCTTCGTGGGCCATCATGTGGCGCCCTGGGGCCGTATCGTGGGCAGTCTTGGGGCGATCCTCGGGGCCCCAGGAGCAGTTGTGGAGCGCGCGCAAGAGGAAAATTAAGAAACTGGACAATCCTTGAAAAAACCTGCGGGACATGAAACATCATATGTTGGGGCTTCCGTGGAAATGCTTCTGGATGCCTCTTCGGGCTTTATTGGGACTCGCTTCGGGCTCCTGCTCTTGGGCCCCTCTTGAGCCGTCCTGGAGCCTTTTTGTGGGCTTCTTGGCCCGTCTTGGGGTGGTATTGGGGGCCTCTTGGGGGGTCTTGGAGCGCCAAAGCCTCGGAAAGACGAGATCCCCAACAGCATTGAGCAACCTCTTGGGGCCCTCTGGAGAGCGCTCGTGGGGTCCTATCGAGCCGCCTGGGGGCATCTTGGGACGGAAGGCTGGAATTGTCGATTCGGGCTCCTGGTTTTGGGCTCCTCTTGGGGCCGCCTTGGGGCCCTCTTCAGCCGTGCTGGGGCCCTCTTGGGGGCTTCTTGGGCCGTGTTGGGGTGGTATTGGGGGCCTCTTCGGGCGTCATGGAGCCCTCTTCGGCCGTCTTGGGGCCCTCTTGGGCCGTCTTGAAGCGATGTGTTGTGATTCTTGGGCCGTCTTGGACCGTCGGAAGCCCGAACAGGCGGGAATCCACAACAAAAACACCAAACACTGATGGTAAATCATTGTTTTGGGCATCCTGGGGCCCTCTCTGGGGGCTTCATGGGGTGTCCTGGAGCGCAGCAGCTCGAAAAGACGAGACCCCCAACACCGATGAATCCAATCGAGCCGTCTGAAGGCATCTCGGGACGGAAAGCTGGAATTATCGCTTCGGGCTCCTGCTTTCGGGCTCCTCTTGGGGCCGCCTTGGGTCCCTCTTGGGCCGAGTTGGGCGCCTCTAAGGCCGTCGTGGGGCCCTCTTGAACCGTCTTGGGGCCCTCTTGGGGGCTTTTTGGGCCGTGTTAGGGCGGTCTTGGGGGCCCATTTGGGAGGTCGTAGAGCCCTTTGGCCGTCTTGGGGCCCTCTTGGGCCGTTTTGAGCCTCTTTGGCCGTCTTGGGCAGTCAGAAGCCCGAACCGGCGAGAATTGCTGATCCTGGCGAACGATCCAGCCGTATGCAGCTGCGAATGCCGTTGTTGTGGGTCTCGCCCTAGGTGGATCTCCTCATGGGGTCACGGAGCGTGTGATTCGGCGGCACCACTCGCGCAGGTCCGTAGGGGTCAGGGTCCAAAAACACAAGGGATTTGCCACATTTCTGAAATTCAGTGGCACCCGTGACGCAGATCCGTAGGGTCAGGGTCGAGAAACAAACAGGTCCCGACACTGCTTCACGGCGGCGCCCAGACCTCATGATTTAGCTTTTGTATCTCCCATTATTCGAGACAGGGGGCCGGCGGCATGGGGCGAAGCCCTTACGGATCACCGAGATCACCAAGACCAGCTCGGCCAGAGACGCGGGGAAGCTCTGGCCCCCGACCCACGAACTTCCAAACATAGAAAAACATGGCCGAGAAACTCGGTCGAAAACTCAAACCGAGTTAGATATCGTTGTAGCCGCTTTAACCCGCGCGTTCTTGCCTCGACGCGGGTCGGCGCGAATCTCGCAGCGCGCAACACTCTCGCATTGGACTCCGTTCCCGCCTGTGTCCCGCGAAACGAGCGACGCTTCGGAGCAAGACGCGAGCGTTCTTAGGCGGCGGCGAAACGACGGGCTTCCAATCCGCAGCTATGGGAGGCGGTATAGAAAGGCTTGTGCTAGGCAGTCCGCTCCAGCCGAATACGCGCTGGTCGCGCGGCATTTCAAGAGATCGCGCCTCCGCTCAAATGGAATGCTGGACTTCCGCAGGTTCCCCCTCGAGAAACAGGCCGCCCAGTCTGGGCGCAGTTCGCGCTGTACCTCGCGCGGCGCGAAGTGCCCGCCGCGTTTTAGCCGCGACAGAACAGCTTCGACCCCCTGGTGGGAGGCAGACAGAATAACCACGTAAATCTCTCTTGCATTCCACGATACTGGGCCACCTCGCAAACGGCAAGCCTAGCATGCAAAACCCTCTGTTGTTTCGCACCCAGTGCTGTTGCCGCCAGAGCACCAGAGCCGACCGCGAACTGATCTGCGAATTTATCGGCACAAATGGAGAACGCCGGCAGTGCTGTCGCATCGGCCCAGAGGCACTCGACGTGAAACGCGCGATTGTTTTGGGCGGCCCGAGGACCTCCCGCGCGCGCCTCGCTGCGCGCGCGGCCAACGGCTCGCGCCTTAGAAGGGTCGCCCAGCAGGCCCCCCCTGAGACAAAGGCAGCGACCGATTATCAGGCGTGCCAAAAAACGCAGCGCGGCCCAGGTGACCCTGAACGTTACCAGTCCACCGTCGCCAACTGCATCTTGCAAGCGCAGGTGAGAAAAGTGATGCTCAGCGTTCTAGCATGCACCCTCCTGGCGCGGCGCTGCTCCGCCTAGCGCAAGAGACGCCATGAGGCGCACTGTTGTGTCGCGAGCGCGTGGCAAATCTCCCCCCCCCACAACGAGCCGCCTGCACGCGTGAGAAGGCTCCTCCACATCAGAGAGCGCCACCACTGCTCGAGAGTCATTGAGCAATCACGCACACAAAAACAATGCCCCTGTCACCGCTGACGCCTGCCTTGCCACTCGCCCCTGTGTACTTCACTGCCTCGATTCCCACCCAACGCGCTGGTGTAATTTTACATCGTCGTATCCTGGTGATCAAGGACCTGGGATACGAGTGGATCATTGGCGCCATGAACTTCGGCATGCTCACGCCAGCGACAACTTCCATCACGGGCTTGGTCAATCTCGGGTTGATCCAGTTCGGCGCAATCGCAACGCGCAGTAACGCTGCTGGCGCCGAGTGCATGGACGGTTCTCCCCACAAACTTCGTTTCCAAAGCTGGTTTGCGTATCGCGTCTAGATAATGGCCGATCTGGTCGATCTGGCTACTGTGCAAGAGCAGCGGGCCATGGTGCACCTCGGTGAGGCGATCCACCTCTTGCTTCTCCAATAGTTGGCAACTCGCCTCACCCTGTCAACCCGCCTTGCGCGCACTGTTGAAACCCTCTCTTTCGTTCCTGTTGCGTGGCCCCCTGTCTTTGTTTGCAATCGCTCTCGCAAGACGATGGCCTTGTGCCTATCATGCCTCTTGTTCGCAATATGCAACGCATCCACTCTCTCCACTCTGCTGCTTTCTGTTTTCTGAACCATGTCTGTTTTATTTGGATCTGCTGCGACAAGCCAAGCATACGAAAAACATATCCCCAATCGGCGTACTCGCACAACCTTTCGCGAAGATCCTGGCGTTCACCTAGCAACCGTGATGCCTCGTTGACCTGCCTCGATGTACATATATTTCTGCGGCATACCGTAACCGTTCCAAGATCAAGTCGCTCCCCATCTCTGCAAGCGTTCTTCCGTCGGGCCCCCAGTCCCTTATCTGTGCGACGTTCTCTGTGCACCATGATCCAACCACTTCTCTTGATGATGCACCTGTAATCGCCGCATGGCCGGCACGAGTGTCTTATAGAACCGGACTTGGTCGGCAAGGTCTGTTGGAACACAAGCATCTTCAACGGTGTTGCCCGGACCACTGCTTCCGAAATGCGTCGGTCCAACATCGAGCTTCGTGATCACCACAACAAGGCCATGAGCACATCACAACTCCACCGCCGCGCGACTACTTTCAGGCGTCCTCGAAGAGTGGCAGGCCGAAACACAGTCTTTAATACCAAACTGGAAGCCCACAATTCCTGTTCACGTGTGCACTAAACTTCCAGACCCATTTGAATCCCCTGAACCTTACCGCTGTCCATGTTTGTTACCATCGATTTCTCTTCTGCGTGCCTAAGAGGTTAAAGATCTGGAAATTATCAAACTCCTGCAACATGTCCTGGGTCCCCTCTGCATCCCCTGACTGCGGACTGAGTTACGCTATCGTGAGCAGGGCACGCGCGCCGTTAAACACATCGAACGTTGTGCATAGCACACACACACACGAGATGTGGTCTGGGGGCCCGAAGAGGCATTGCAAGCAGGTGGCCTGAACCATAGTTGCCATGATCTCTCTCTCTCTCTCTATCTCTCTCTCTCTCTCGTTCGATCTATGTGTGTATGTGGAGTGAGGGCGGAGCAGAAGCAATGGAAAGGGGTCGATGTCCAGCTGCCGCAACCGAGCCTTAATGGAATGGGAGAGGGCGGAATTGGAGAGGGGGCCGTAGAGCACCAATGGGCACAATCACGGCACCACGGCACACCAATATGGCTACTCGAAAACAGAACACTAGATGTGGAGGAGTGCTGTGCCTGCCCCTGTACGTCGTGCCCCCCCCCCCCCCCCTCGTCCCCCCCCCCCTCGTCCTCGTCGTCGTTCCTCTCCCCCTGCTCCCGTGCTCCCTTTCGCCTCGCCCATTTACCTCTCATCAGCCCCCCTTTCGCCATTGTTCGTATCCCTCTCATCCTCCTCCTCCTCCACCAACTCATCCTCCTCCTCCCTTTCCTCCTCCTCCTCCTCCCCCTCCTCCTCCTCAATTCCTCTTTTCCACGAGGTCTTGGGAGGTGGGGAGGGAAACAGGCGGGACCACCACGGAGCAGAAGATCGCTCCCGCCTCCGGGTTGCTCGGTCGACACCGTGCTCCAGCCGTCTAGCTTTAGGCCAATTTCATGTCGGATGGCGCTCCGCGCCATGCCGCAATCGCCAGGAGTGGCATAGGGAGGGAGGCGGCAAGGGAGGGTTGGAGGAGAGGAGGAAGGAGACGACGGAGGGCGGGTAAGCCAGGTGCGCTCGCGCCACATCTAGCATCCCATCCTTCCCACCGATCCCGTCCCATTGCGCTGGTGATTCCTCATCCGCGAACGCGTGTCATAGCGGACATGGAACTCCAAACAAGACCCCATCGCGTTATGCGCAATGGGAAAAGGGGAGCTGCGTAGACGGAGCATGAAGGACGAAGCACCGAGGAGTGAGGGACAGGAGGAGGGAGGAGGGCGGGCCCGCCGAAAGGAGGGATGACGTTTTTCTAGAAGGCGGCACCCCGCGACTGATGAGAGACGAGAAAACATGGAGGATCAGGAGGAGGGGTAGGAAGGGAGGATAAACGGGGCATGAAGGAACGAGGAGGAGGAGGAGAAGCAGGAGGACGAGGATCGATTGATGAGAAATAAAACGAGGACTGCTCGGAGCTGGAGAAGCTGGCGACAATCATCCTGGCAAAGGACCCAACCACATGCAGCTGCGAGCATCGCGTGCAGGTGAGGGCCTTCGGCCGCTGGGGCCTTCAGTGGAGCTCTCTATGGGGCCACGGAGCGCGTGAAGGGTGTGACGGAGCAGGTGCGGGTAGCCATGCGGACGCTGCCGCTGGGGCCTCCGGCGGATCTCCTTCTGGGGGCACGAAGCGTGCGAGGGGTGTGCCGAACGAATGAGGTGCCCGTCCGCCATGCAGACGCTGCTGCTGGGGCCTTCGGTGGAGCCCCCTGATTGGGCACGAAGCGTGTGATGGGGTGTGCCGATTTGGGTGCGGGTGCGCTATGCGGATGCTGCCGCTGGAGCCTTCGGCGGAGCTCCCTGAAGTGCAACGAAACGTGTGCGGGGTGTGCCGAATTGGGTATTGGAGTAGGAGGAGGGAGGAGGGGCTTGAGGAGGAAAGGAGGAGTAGAAGGAGGAAGAGGAGGAGAAGGAGGAGGAGGAGGAATGTATGGCGCCGTTTATTCAAAGCGAAGACCCAAAACCAATGGATGGCTGGGACAAAAACATGCAGCTGGATGACCACCTATGTCCATGCCATAGCAAATTCCGAGTGCAGATTACAAGCGCGTGGCTCGTGCGATTCTCACGGCCCCACGGTAAAAAAACAATGAACGCCACGCAATTTAACGCCCTCGGGAAGGCGAGATCCTCCTCCTCCTCCTCCTCCTCCTCCTCATCGGCCTCTCCCCTCCTGGGCCTTTGACTCGGCAAACTGCCGGTCCGAGCGACAGAGGGCCGTTCTGCGGCCCTCAGGCCGACGTGGCGGTATCCTCACATTTGCCGGAGGGGGCCTCCTCGCAGGAAGATGGCGCGGCGGGGAGTGGGGGAGGGGCAGAGGGCACGGGCGAGGAGAATGCCGAGGATGAGGGGAAGAAGGAGGGGGAGGGGGATGATAGAGGAGGGGGAGGGGGGAGGGAGGCAGGGAGGGACGGAAGGTGGACAGTGGAGGAAAGGGGAAGGAATAATGCGAGGTAGAGGAGGAGGAGGAGGAGGAGGAGGAGGAGGAGGAGGAGGAGGAGGAGGAGGAGGAGGAGGACGCGCATGAGCAGGGAAGCGGAAAGCGGGAGGACCTAGGGGCAGCCAATTCGTCACTCCGTCTGGTCATTCCTCCTCTTCCTTCTCCTCAGCCCCATGCCTGCTCCGCGTGCTGTCTCCGCCCTGCTCCCTTCTCCTTTCACCCAACTCTATCTTCCCCTCTGCTGTCTCGGCCTCATTCCTCCCCTCCCCCCTCGGGGGTATCATCTATATGCATCTACACAGATAAACAGATCACATGTTCGTGAATATGTGCTTAAGTGGTGTTTGCCAGCGTGGACCTCAAGCGGGAAGCCATTGCACTGTGGATGTGTCAGCTACGTGGTGCATCCTACGTGGTGCGAGCTATATGGTATAATCCAGGTAGATCAAGTTATGTGGTGGAAGCAGCTGAGCGAAAACAGTGTGGTGCAAGCTACATTGTGCAAGCTCTGCACCGCAGGTGCAAACGATGCGATGTCAGCGATGTGGTGAAAGCTACTTGCTGTAATGTGATTATGTTCGCAGTGAATTGTCCACTCCACTGCTCGCGCAAACGTCCCACCCACCATCTGGCAACTTTGTTTGCAAACCTCATGCGGCGGCGATTGCGATGAGTGCTTGGCGCTGGCTGGTGCATCCCTGCGGCCGCGCCAGCCCGCGCATGCGCGCGCGCAGCGGCCAAGTAGTTTGGCGCGACCGCCGCGGCCGCGGTGGTGCTGACGGCTTGGCACATCCAGGCGGGCACTTGAGTGCGAGTCGGCGACTTGGGCGGGTGCGGTCTCATGGCAACGTCGACACATGTAGACGCGATGATGACGATAATAGCGATGCTGTTGACGATGCTGACAGCGACGACGGCACGGCCAGTGACGGCGCCGATGCCGATCACGCCGACGACGATCACGGCGTCTTCGCGTCGATGATGAAGGTTCTGAAAGGAATTCGCAATGCGCGCGGCAGACGCGCGAGAGTGGCTCGCATGGTATGATTTGACACGAATCGTGCCACCCCAGCACGCGCGCAAGGGCTTTCGAACAGATTCGACAAGCGCGCGCGCGAAGCCCGTTGGGCAGCTTTGTTTCATGAACATGTTGAAAAACCTATGGTTTTCTTAAGAACTCGCAAGGGCGCGCGCACACTTTTGTTGAAACTCAATGTGTTTCGAAATCTTATGTTTTGTATGTTTTTGGGACTCTTGATTTTGAAATCCGTCCGAAACCGGAGGTGTTTGAAGGATTTCGGCATGCCTCCTCCTCCTCGTCCTCCTCCTCCCCCTCCTTATTATCATTCTCCTCCTGTTTCCTCCCTCTCCTTCTCGTGTTTCTCTCCACCGCGTGTTTCCTGAACGGTTTCCACAACGGCTGGGGGACCGCGTAGTCCGATAGCTTGGCCGAGCTCTGGTCGCAATGCTCGGCCACATACGCGCTTCCAAAAGGCAGGGGGAAGCGGTGGTTCGCCGTAGGCGGTGATTCGCCGTAGGCGTCTTGTATATACATATAGATACACCAACATGGAGAGAGAGAGTCAGCGAACGAGAGAAAGAGAGAGAGAGAGAGAAGCAGAGCACGCGAACACAAACCTGCAAAGACACCGGCAATACCATGCAACACGGCCCTGTAGTACCTTGCAGCACCTTGGGCCCCAGAAACCTTTGCAAACCCTGCAAACCCAACCTCCTCCCTATCCTCCTCACCATCCTCCTCCTCGTCCTCCTCCCCCTCACACTCTTCCTCCGACCACTTCTGCCCATAGTCCTCCCCTCCTTGTTCTCTTCATTCTCTTCGTCATCGTCCTCATCCTCCCGATTCACACCTAGGTCCTCAAATTCACCCCTCATCCTCAACATAGCCTTCCCTAGTCAGACCAACTCGCCCGATTGTCGTTAGTTGATGGGCTGGTGGGTATACCCGGAGGATCACAACTATTGTCGAGGAGGAGTGAGGAAGAGAATGGGGATGGCGGAGAAGCAGGAGCAGCAATATGAGGACGGGCGAGAAGGACAGAGGGCGGGCGGGAGAAGAGAAGGAAGGGCGAGCAGAGTACATATACGATGTGTCGACGATGCTGCACGACACCCTCCCGTTTCAAGTCTCATCCTCAACCGTCCCTGGCAGCCTTCCTGCTTGTTATCGAGGGCGCCCGTTTGAAAGATTACCGCCTCATGGACGTTGCGGAAAGGAGAAAAGTCATTGCGGGCAGGGGCCCGTCTGCATCATTGGGGCCATATGTTTAAGAAGGTGCCAGGATGCAAGGTCGTGAAGGTCACGAGGTGTCAAGGGAAACTCCTTTTCTCGTGAGGAACGCACTCCATACGTGTAACTGTTTGGCAGGTCTGACTTGCGAACTATGCTGCCTGAAGCGATTTCGAGCAAGAACACCATGTTGGATAAGGGCCGCCATCGACCCGTGCCAGCCTTGAACACATGAAGAAGCGCTGGGTCACCTCGGTCGCAGATCCTGAGGATGCCCAAACGAAAGCAGCATTCCGAGCAAGAATCGCTATACTCATCGCTGCATCTGTCTCAATTTAAACACATGCGCGCGGCTCGAAGAGGCGAGATCCACTTGTTTAAAGGACATACCCTCCATCCGCGCAATTGACGGAGGTGCTTACTGTGAATCTGCTTGTCGCAACGCCCACTTGTAGATCCCCCGCGTGCAACGTGCGGCAATTATCTTAAGATGGCGGGTTCCGAAAAAACCCTGGACACAACGACATGCCATCTCGCAGAGGCGCACTTTTGATGCCCCCGGCATCCGCTGGTGGAGCGGCCCTGGTGCTGCTTCCGCCGCCCTTCCGCCGCCGAGGAGCAGATGCCAACTTCGTCAACTCCTCGCAGGGGGCAGCCCTTCCTTGAGCGCACCAACCAATTAAAGCAAGCGCTCGCTGCGCCAAAGCGCGAGACGCCACACTCGGAGAGGCCAGGCCGCGTTTCGCCAGTGCAGCTCCTGGCGCTACCCAGCTTCTGGATCGAAAACGGACAGGATGTCCCAGGCGACGCGCCTGGACGTCCCTGCCCACACGTCTGGCTAGCGGTGGGACACGGAGGACTGTTTTTCGAGGAAACGGGGTCGGAAAGGAGGACGAGAAGGAGGAGGACGAGGAGGGGGACGAGAGAGGAGGACAAGGAGGGGGAGACAGGTTGGGCAGGACGAGGAGGGCGAAGGACGACGGATGACGGACGACGACTACGACGCCGACGGAAGGACGAAGACGACGGACGAGAACGACCACAGCGGGGACGACACCAGCGGCGACGACACCGAGGAGGGCTCCTCGCAAGGGACCAGGTACTGAGGCTGAGGCGTAGCGCGGAAGGCTTGCTCCTGGCCAGCGCAGCTCCCCCTCATCCTCCCCCCTTCACATACTTCCTCCTCATCCTCCTCCTCCTGCTCCTGCCTGCCCCCCTCCCCCCCTCATCCTCTCGTCGTCCTATCCTGCCTCTCTTTCTTCCTCCCTCCTCCTCCTCCTCCTGATCTTCCTCCTTTTCATCCTCCTCCTCCCTTCTCCCTCTCCCCATCTTCTGCCTTCAGCTGGTATTCCTCTCCTTTCACCTCGACTGCGCATCGTCCTTCTCCTCCCTCCGTCCTCCTCTGCCCTCCTGCGTTCTTCTCTTCCTCCCCCGTTTACTCACTCTCCGTTCCTTATGATCCCTCTTCGTTGGTTCCTGCACGTCCTCCTGATCACCATGCCACCGTCGTCGTCCTTACACTCCTCATCCACCTCCTCCTTCTATTCCTTCCACTTCTGACCCTCCTCGCCCTTCTCTCTCCTCCTCCTCCTCATCCTCCTCCTCCTCCTCATCATCCTCCATCTTATCATCTTCTTCCCCTGTCTCCCTGCCATCCTCCCCTCCGCGTCTTCCTCCCCCCCATTCCATCCTGTTCGACCTCCTCCCAATTCTACTCCTGTACGCGCCCCCTCCGTCTCTTCTCCCTGCCGAATGCTATTCCTCATCATCCTTCCTATCCCCTTTATTCTCCCCGTCTATATCTAGGCTGTTCCCGCTGCCCCCACCATCCTGATTGTTCCTCCCCTTCACCTCCTCAGCTCTGATGTGTGTCCAGCGCTTGGTAGTAGAGCCTTCCATACCCTACCATGCACTTGCACTACCAACCTCTACTGGGCCGCAAGATCGGGCCTGGGCATGTTCTGGCGAACCTGACAATATGTGTCACGGTCTTCGATTCTAAATTTGTGTTTACATCATTGCAATTCACTTCGGATCCGCCCCCCCTCCACCCATCCGCCATGTCGGCCAAATCGTGTTATGCGGCGAACGAGCGTTGATCTTGCGATCCCCGCAACACAATAAATACATCGCAGTCAAATCGTGCGTGCCCCGAGCGGCCACCATCCGTGTCAAGTGAATGCTGGGAGGGCCACGCGCGCCATTATCCAGACGCGAACGCGAACCCATGAACATTCAAGGGCGTGTGCATGGACTGGCTGTGCCACTCTACACATGTACGCGCGTGACGGCGCATCCGCGCCTGCGGGAGGCGACATCAATGACAAGGCATGAGGAATCAGGACATACTAGCTAAGGGAGGGGCGGGGCAGAGGGAGAATTGCTTGTAGCAACTATGCTGCCTCCAAGCCTTCCCTCCCGCACTCCTGCCCTTCACCTCCGTGTCTCCCTCCACACGCCTCCTTCACATGTAACGTCCCCTCCTCCTCTTGCCCCTCCTTCTGCCAGCACGACGTACATAGGACAGACTAGGGCCCCCCATCACCTAGAACGACCGTTCCTCAACTGCCTGAATACCCTGCCCACATCCTCCTCCACCATCTTTCTCCTACCCCCATCTGGCCCACTCCCAGTCCCCACCCTCTCTTCATTCACCCATGTGCTCCTGGCCGGGACACAGCCGACCCAACTGGGTGAGCGACATGTCAACCAACGCGAGGCACGTGCCTGCACAGGAGATATGAGCAGCGACATGATATGATAACATACACAAGGCGGACGGGAGATGAGTAAACACGGAAGAGGAAGAGGAGGAAGAGGAACGTACACATAATGATATGAGGATTGGAAGGGGGAGGTGGAAGATGGGAAGGAGGAGGAGGAGGTGGGGAGGAACTAATCCCACCAGCCCTCTGGGCGTGAATGGTTTAGGGAGTTGTCTCTTCCATCTTCCCTCTTCCCCTAGGGGAGGGGTTTACGAAGCGCGCCCGATTTTGGTAGAACTTGATCATCTCGTCGGCCGCCTCTGCGCCCTCGTGACCCCCGCCACTGATCACGGCCGCAACCAAGTGATTGACGTTCTGGAGGCAATTGACTGGCTGGCCCATGGCATCCTTCAGATCGCCCACGGGCAGAAGGTCCGCAACTGCGGACCACGTCGCGCCTGGTCGGCGGACGAGCGCCACGCCCTCCACGGCGCAGGGCGCGCAACGGGTCTCCAGCGCCCAGGGAGCGTAGACGGCGAGGAGGTCTATGGGGTTCTCCCCCTCCCACATCAGTGGGAGAACGTTGTAGCGCAGGTCAAAGAGCACGAAGGCGGAGCGCCCGACGCACTTGCCGCTCGCGAAGATCTCCCCGGCCAGACCCAGCACTTTGAGCGGCGCAGCGGCAGCCAATGCGGCACTGAGCGGTGCCCTGTCGAGGCCGCCACTGCGGCCCTGGGCGGTGCCCTGTCGGCGCCCTGTCGGCGCTCGGTTGGGGCCCGATCCCACCGCTCCCGCGCCCGCGTCCGCCGCCTCCGCGTCGGCGGGCTCGCTCGACCCAAGGCCAAGGCCAGCGGAGGGGGGATCGTTGCACTGAAAGCCGCATTCGAAGAGCCCACCCTGTCCCTTGGCCAAGGGAGGGGCCGCAGCTCGACGTCGCAGAGGGGCGGACGCGGGCTCCGCGGGCGGCGGGTGCAGGGAGCTCGCCTCTGCAGCCAACTGTGCAGCAGGAGCCCCATGTGGCTGGCGGCGTGGGCGGGGGGCTGCGGATTCCCTCAGACTCCGCTTCCTCTGCCTCTTTGGCTTCCTGAGGCTCTGGTTCTGCCTCCTCTGCCTCCTCTGCCTCCTCTACCTCCTCGGCCTCCTCTGCCTCCTCTGCCCCCTCTACCACCCCTGGCTCTGCCTCCTCAGGCTTTGGCTCATCAGGGTTTGGCTCTGGCGTTGGCGGCCCTGGCGCTGGCTCATCTGGCGTTGGCGGCGCTGGCGCTGGCGCTACCTCGTCTGCGTGTGGCGGGGGTGCCCCCCCTGGCAGTAGCTCTGGCGGTGGTGCTTCATTTGGGGGTGGCAGAGGCGGAGCCGTCGTCCCTGGCTGCGGCGCTGCTGGCTCCGCTGGCCCAAGCGCAGCGGCAGCTGGCGCTGGCTGCGCCTCTTGCTCAGGGGCAGCTGCCCCTGGCGGGCGCCAACCTGTCGGTCGGAGTTGCATGGCGGGGGGGGGGGGGGGGGGCGATGCCAAACTGGGTCGCTGGCCAGTCTGCCTGGCGCGGATCGTGCAAGCAGCAGCGCACCTTCAACGAACCCGCAGGCACCTCGGCGCCGCCACTGCGGCGACAGATGTTTACCATCCCTGTCTTGCCGTACTGCGTCACACGCGGAACGGATTGCGTCTCGGGGTTCTTCGCCCGCTCGCGCTCGATCTTCTCCCCCGTGAACACGTCCACGCCATGCCATCGTGCACCTAGGCTGCGGCACGTGCACCCGCATGTGCCATCTGGCGGGCGTTTGGCAGGCATCGTTCGCGCAGGCCCCCTGCGCGCGCGCACCGCCGCCCATTGGAGCAGCCCTCTGATGCGAAAAGGGCGTCGCGGACGAACAAGCAGGGAGAGGCGCACAGCGGATGGCAATGGGGGGCAAGACCACCGGCTGCAGAGGAGCAGGCGGAGAAGCAAGCGAAAAGCAAGGGGGGCGGGCGCAGGGGCTGCGTTTCCCTCACGGGCCGTCAAAGCATGACTTTGTGAATGGGTCTCGTTGGCACTGGACCCTGCGCCGCCGCGACTCGCCATGAAAGCCCCAAGGCGAGCGCGCCCCCCCCCCCCCCCCCGCAGGACAATGGCGAGGCACCCAACGGAGCCGCCACTGCGGCTTTAGGCCGCAGGAAATTGTTGCAGCAACGCGGCCACGTGCGCTTCCAGGTAGAGCCTGCAGGCCTCCTTCTTCTGCAGATGACTGGCCCTGTGCCGCGCGCAGGGAAGCTCGTCGCCACTCTAGACTTGCAACCGCTTCGCGCGGGTGAAGGTGGCCAGCTGGCGCGCGACAACCTTCCCTTGCCAATCCACTGCGCGCGTGACCGGGCCCTCCCACGCGCCCTTGCATTCCATGGTGGGGAACAGCCATCGGCGCGTGTAGCCAGCGTGCACGGTGTCCTGGGCACTGGCCGCCTGGTCCACAGGAGCTGGTGGACTGGCTGCTTTTGTCGGTGTCTGCGAGCCCGCGTTCTCTCTAGAGGGCAAGCTATTTCGCGAATCCGTCCCGCTAGCGGCGGCCGCCACTGCGGCGTAGTCGTCGTCTGGCTTTTGAATCAGCGGGACCCCCGCCAGATCATTCTCGGACCTGAGCCGTTCGAAGAGCCAGGGCACGTCCGTCTCGCGGATCCAGCACTCGTTCTTCTTGAACGAGATCAGGCACACCTCCCTCTCGTCCGTCACGTCGGGGAACTCGAGCGGGCACTTCTCACGCACGGAACAAACAACGAGGCGCCCCAACACCTTTTGTTTCTTTTCCGCTGCCGCTGCGGCATCTTCCGCGGCGGCATCGGGCAAGTCGAGCAGGGCGCCCGTGGCGCCCATGGCGTCCACGGCGTCTTCTCCCTTTTCGTCTTCGCCAGCCGCCACTGCGGCGTCCTCGGCTCGCGCTCGGGCCTTGAAATCGTCCACGACCCCCCTTCCACGCGGGCCCCTGCACCTTCCCCGTGCCCCCGCGGCCGCGCCTGAGCGCGTGGCCGAGCGCATGCTGTGCCCACGGCAGGCCCAGAGAGAAGTTGACGAACTTCAGGCGCCCTGCGACGGTATAGATCTCCTCGGTATCCAAGAGCGGGCGCGGCTCTGTCAACCGACCGCCCCAGACGCAGAATCGGTCGCCCAGCTGCGCGGGTTCCCACTGGGGGGTAACACGCTGGGTCTTCGCCTTCGCCATGAACGCCACTGCGTCGCCCGCCGCGCAAGCGGAGCCTAAGGGAACGAGCGTCTGCGCTGGAGCCTATGCGCTGCGGTTGCACCGCGCAGCATTGCTCTCCAGCTCCCCATCCTGCCACACGGCGCTGCCCGTCACCCCTCTCTCCGACCATGTCCCCGCGCTGCTCGTCCGACATCCCCCCTCGTCCTCCTCCAACCCGTCCTCCTCTTCCTCCTCCTTCTCCTCCTCCACCTCTGTATTCTCTCATCTGTCCTCTCCCCCCCCTCCCCCCTCCTCCTCTCTTCCCCCTCTCCCCCGCGCCCTCCCCCCCAGCGCCCTCGAAGCCTCTGGCGGCCCCCATCGGCGCCAACCCCCCTCGGGCGGCCCGCCTGGCCCCGGGTTCTGCAACTCCTCTAAGAGGAGTTGCAGAACCGCAGCGCGGGGGGCCGCCCGAGGGGGGCTGGAGGGAGGATGGGGGGGGGGAGAGGGGAAAGAGAGGGCGCACCCCCCACTTCAGCACGCCTGCGATCCTCATTGTTCTCGCCGCCGTGCCTGCGTCCCCGTCAGCGTCGGTGCATGGGCGCCACTGCATGGGCGCCAGTGCGCCCATCGGAGCACGGGCGCCACTGCGCCCTCCGCTTCAGATGTCCCGGCGGCCATTTTCGTCGAAAACGGTTTTGTGATGCTGCGGCTGGCTCTTCGGCTTCGCTCTGGCCTTCTTCGCGGCTTTCCTCCAGTCGGTCGGGGCCGCTTCCTTCTTCTTCTTCTTCACATGTGTGTCTTCCATGATCAGTTCCTCGTCCGCCTGGAGATCCACCGTGTTGGTCGCCGCTGGGACTCGGACGCAGATGACCCGACAGCAGATGACTATGTTCACTTCATTCGGCGTGAGCTCCACGTTAAAACGCGCTCGCCCCGCCTCTGCTTCAGTGACGTTTCGCGTTCCAAGCTCTTCGGCCGTGAGCTTCGTCACGTTCCAGAAGGGGTGCATGGACTCCTTGCCCGCCCACTTCCACTCTCGTTGAGCGGGGTCCGCCCCCCCCCCCCCCCCCCCCCCCCCCCCACACGCACACACACACACACACACACACACACACACACACACACACACACACACCACACACACACACACACACACACACACACCACACACACACACACACACACACACACACACACACACACACACACACACACACACACACACCACACACACACACATCGTAGGACGTCTTGCTTTCGGGCGCGGCAAACTCTGGATGCATGTAGAACGAAGTCATCGCAGGCTCTTCTGGGTTCTTGGCCCACACCTCCACGTGGACCTTGCCTTTGCGATTGCTCGCATCCCACGCGTTGTTCTGCTTCGGCACACATGGCCACAACACGAGTTTGCCAGCCGCCACTGCGGCTTTGGTGCACACTTTCACGTTGTTGATCGTTGTGTGGCGGGTCAGGGCCACAGATAGGTTCGATTCTGTGCCCTGTTCAACGCGCGAACAGAGCGCCAAGTGCTTCTCCCGTAGCACCTGCAGCACCGACCCCAAGTAGGCCTCCTTCTTGCCCATGTCCCGGGCGGCTGCCTGGCCCAACCACTCCGCGACTGGCAGTGGCAACCACATTGCTGGCCTCTCCCCCCTCACAACGGTGGCCCGTCCGTTCCCGGGGCGCCCAATCATCGCGTTGAACGTGATCACCACGGGCTGCGCGGCGGGCCCGCCCCCCTTTTCCTGAGCCGACGCTGCGGTTGTCTTTTTCTCGGGCGGCAACGTTGCAGAGTCGCACCAATTCCAATCCTCCTGCGCCTGGGCGTCTGCCATGCGCTCGGCAGCTTTGTCTGTCGGTAGGGCGTTCGCGCACGCCGCCTTGCGCCCCTGCAAGAGCGCCTCGCGGGCTTTCGCCGTCGAGGGGTTGGCCCCCTTGACCGCGACAGCCATAGCGCTGGCGCACTGGATGTTGATGTTGGTCAGAAACTGAACAACCGCTGAGGCGTTGTTGTCCAAGTGTTTCGCGATTTCGGTTCCCAGGGCCACGTGGCGCGCGTGGAGAACATCCCCCCTGGGCTGCAACTGCGGCTCCAGGGCTCGCTGCCTCCACGCAGGTTCGGGTTCGATGCGCCAGCCTGGCGCCCCCGTCTGCTTGGAAGCCTTCCTGGGCGGCAACCTGCAGGCCCGCGTGACGATGGCCACCTTCGCGCGGGGGAACTGCGCGCCCACCTCCCCGACGAGGCCGAACGCTGGCAGGCGCGACATTCTCGTAGCAGAATTGACGTGCGTCTCGACGAAGTCGATAAGTTCCCGCATGCGAGGGCCTCCATCGGCGCCCAAGTGCAGGATGAAGTTGAAGAAGTCGCAGAAGGAGGGGTCGGAGGGCCCCCCCCCCCCCAGTCGGGCACCTGCCGCCTGCATCGCGCTCTCGTAGGTGATTGCGTCGCTGCCGTCCGCCCTTGCGTTCTTGATCTCTGAGGAGGGTACTTTCATCGCCCCCACCTCCGACATCCGCATGGAGAACGCCTGTGGCCGATTAATGACCTGGGCTGTGATGGAGCAGTTCCGTTCGCCAGGCATGGCATCAGGGCCCAGCACCTCGTAGAGCATCTCTCCTTCACGAGTTTCTGCGCCACAGGGCCATTGTCCGCCACTGCGGACATCGTCAGCAAGCCTGTGCCGACCTCGCACATGGGCTGCAGCATTGCCGCCTGCGCAGGGGCCAGGTCGTCTGCGGGGATATCCCACTTTGCCCCCGCGTCGATGGCCCGCAGAATGATGGCCAATTGCGAGTGCGCAAGCGTGCCGTAGAGAACATCGGCGCCACTGCTGCATATTCTATCATTAAGGCACCCTTTGGCCTCGTCCTTGCAGTTCTGCGTGAACGAGGTGCACCCCACCATGCCTTCTTGCTTCTCCACGGGGAAGTCCCTGACGCGCACCCCCTCGAAATCGGATTCCGCCTGATGGAACCCGACGCAGAGGATCTCGCGCGCCAGCGAACGCACTCTGGAACAATTTGGGAACGCGCCAACCCTGTTAGCGGGGTGTGGCCCCAGCAATCGCACTGGAACCCTTTGCTCCGCGCCAGTGTTGTGGCGGGCCCTGAGCCCGTTGCTCATATGCATCTCGTTCACGTCGGCCGCCACTGCGACCGCGACCTCAGATGCCCCGCCGCCCTGTGGTTCAGCACTCATGGCTGGCACGCCAGCCCCGCGCCAGGCGCGGCTGGCGCGCTCGGGCCCTGCGGGCGCGCAGTAAAACGCTGTGTTTGCGAGGTCAGGCGGCCGCGGCGCAGGCTGAAGGAAGGGGGGGGGGGGGGGGGGGGGGAGGAGGAGGAGGAGGGGGGGGGGGGAGGAGGATAAGGGATGATGGGAGGGGGGAGAGGAGGAGGAGGAGGGGAGGGGGGGAGGACGAGGAAAGGAGGAGGAGGAACACCGAGACACGTATTGATAATACGTAGAACCGTATATTCAAAACTTGAAGAATCGAGTAGCAATTCGAACATTCACAATGGCAATTAACAGTAGTCTCGAATCTCATCATTTATAGTGAATACCTTACATAAGAAATAGAATACTGACTTGTCATACGAAAACTGTGAACCAACATTCCACTAGCAACAAACGTAGTTCGAAAAACACGTGCGACTAATACTACGAATCCGAATGCTCATATTAATGTTATACTGAGAATAAGAATGCTAGTACGAACGCCCAGACTAGCACCCTACACATAATACGAAAATGCGCAAACGAATGGTGCTGATACCACGAATACGAATAATCATAATAAAAATAAGTGTGATACTGGTAATGGGGTTGCTATTACTAATACCAACAGTACTGGTCATACTAATACTAAGAAGAGAAGGGGGAATAATCTGTACATATAACCACATACGCAGACACATGCTTGGCTCTCTGCAGCTATTCGTGGTTCGGAAAGGAAAAAAGCCCGCGCCCGCCCCCGCGCGCGCGTGCCCATACACTATAAGTTCCTTGCCCATCGGGCGGCAGGGCGGCGTCGGCTGCATGGCCGCCACGGGGCCGTCAGCGGCCCCGCGGCAAAATGTTGGGGCCCCAAGGGCAGGCTTGGGATGGTGATTGTTGTGGTGGCGGTAGCGGTGGTGGTGATGACGGTGGTGATGGTGATGGCGGTGTTGATGCAGGCGGTGGTGATGGTGATCGTGATGATGATGTTTGGGAAATTATGGTGTTGGTGATGATGCTTGATTATGATGATAAGGCGTGGCAATACTATACTTAAGATGGTTATACGGTTGATTGTTGTTGCTGGTGGTGGTGATGAGGAAAAGATAACTAATGATGCTGGTGATGATGGTGGTGACGGAGGTGATGGTGATGGTAATGTTGGTGGTGCTGGATGTGGTGATGATGATAGATTGGTGAAGGTGGTCATGAGTTGGTGGGGATTTTGGTGAGGACGACGGTGATGGATGGCGATGGCGATGGCGATGGCAATCCCTTCTTGCTCCGACGATCGCTCGCGCCGTCGGTCTCCTACAGTCGCGTCGGTGCCAGTACGGCCGCCACTGCGGCCTGTTGCCCCCTGGTCGGCGTCCTCAAAGTATCCCTGGCGGTGGTACTATTGTATAGGCGTCCTGGTTATAGGCGCGCAGGCATATCCTGGAATGCCCCTCCTCTAGCTCCTCCGACGACCAGTCGCTGACGGCGAAGTCCACGTCGTCGTGGCGTGGTCTTGGAATGCCCTGCGAGTCGACGTCCACGCCCCCGCCGTCTTGGGGCGCCTGGTGGCACCCCGACCATAAGCTCAGCTGTCTTTCGTAGTAGCGGGAGGCTGGACTCTGAGGATGGTTTGCCATGGTGGCTAAGATGCCCCTTGCGGCCTCATGCGTATCAATCTCATACGCCTCCCATTCCGCAGCCCCTGCGGCAACCACGGCGCCGCCCCTTGCGGCCAGGCGCGCCGCTACGGCCATGCGACCCTGCGCCGCTGGCGCCCTCACGCAGGCAATGTGCATGAACTCGATGTCCACCGCACTGTGCCACGCAACCTGAGCTTCTTGCAGTCGTTGCTTGGCATTGGGCGCGCGCTGCCTTGCATGCATCAGCGCACCTGTCGCGCGGATCACCTCGGCGCGACCGATAGGCGAGCGCATCTCGCGCAAGGCGCGCGCGCACGGCTCAGGCGGAAAGCCGTCGTGCGACCAGTAAGGCGTTCGCCCATCTTGGTTGGCATGGAAAGCCTCGCGGTCGCGCGTGGTCTCCCACCACTGCGCCCAGCGCCCATCATCGATGAACCCGTGCCCCAGCGATGCGGCTTCCAGCTCCGATTCCGCGGCCTCGATTACGCGTGCCACGTGGGACCCCCCCCCCGGCCTCGCGCGTCGTCGAACTCTTGAGCCGCCGCTGCGGCATCGAGCGTGCGCTGGCGCCCGCCACTGCGGACATTCCAGACCACCCATCTCGTTGAAGCTGTGGTGGCGACCAACCACCTCGCGAGCATTTCGCCCAACTCGGCCCCGTCCACAAGGAAGATGTTGTAGAAATCTCGCGTGCGGCCCGCGACGCGCGTGGCCGCCAGGAAACGAGCCAGGCGCTTGCGGTCGATGTAATCTGAGCCGTAGATCGAGGCCTCGCGGCAGCATGTACCGCAAATGGGGCCCATTCCACATTCCAGCGTCGCGTCAGGAATGTGGAATGGGACAGCATGCTCGCGGTCGCAGTAGAAGCACATGCTGTCGTCGGGAACGCTGCCCATGTGTCTTTGCCAGCAGGCAGCTTCGGCTGCGGTCCGCCACTGCGGGCCCCCTAGATGGCGGCCGCCTGGCCGCTGAGCGCGGGCGCGCGGTGACGCGGTGGCGCCGCTGAACTGGCAGCGGCTGCGTGCACATAATGTCACACATGAGACGACGTATTCATTATAGTGGTAAGTATGTGTGTACACGATGGCAAGAATTTTGGCAGGTCTGCTCATTTCAATGTGACCTCGTATATGTATATATACACAAATGTACATATATATATATTATATATGTACATATGTGTGTGGCTACACATAATTATGTACTGGTCGTTAACACATGTACATAATCGTCATCGTCTACAGTGTAACTACCGAAGCATGTGATCATATACCACCATAAATTAATCTACCAGATACCATTCGGGCAATGCTGACAGTGACAACGGCGACGACAAGAGATCTTTTTCCCTCAGCCGAGTCGCGTCACTCTAAGCGCTCTGGCGCGAGCCCGCCCCTTGGCGCCAGCCGCCACTGCGGCTATTCTTCTTCTGATGCGCCCTCCTCCAGTTGTGTCACTGCTCGCTCGCAGTCTGCCTCGATCCACGCCCCTGGCGGCCGTGGCCCATGAAGGCCATGTTCTGGTGAATGCCGTGGAGCCAGTGCGAGACGAAGGTGTCGTCCCTGAGCCGCTTGGAGGCCACCTCCCCCAGGTTCGGAAGCGGGCGCAGGTCGTCGTGCGTGTTCTGGAAGGAGTTCTGCCTTGTCTCCGTCAACCTTGCGGTGCGGTGTGCCTCGATTGGAGCCTCTGGATGCGCGCCCTCTTCGAGCTGTTCGAGCGCCTCGGTGTAAACAGTACGCCACTGCGCACTCACCATCGGCGCGTCGCCCCACCGCGGCAGGAAGCTGCAACTGACAGGTTCGAACCAACTGCTTCCGAACTCGATCGGGGCCCCCGGGGCGACAGGCTGGAGCCACTCTGGCACCGACGCCGCCACCTGCCCTTCTTCCTCTCCGTAGGCGGGCGGGCCGTGCGCGCCGAGCACGATTGCAAAATTGTGGTGGGTGGTATAGTCAAACACGCCAGGCCCCGAATGCGTGCGGAAGACGGCGTGGAAGGGCTTGCCCCCCGCGGTGAGGCCGCAACTGCAGCCCATGCGATGCAGGGCGCTGTGGTCGCAGTCGAAGAACCCCGCGAAAATGCGCACACTGCAGCGCAACAGGTCCTCGATAAGGTCGGCACAGAACGTGTCGGACCACGTGGAGTGAAGGCCGTGGCGGTGGCCGTCACTACGGCCACGGGCGAACCTGAAGCGGGCGGGCACGGTCATGCTGAACCGCGCGCCATGGTTTTGGCTGGATTCGCGCAGCGCGACGTCGATGAGTGTCGTGGCGTGCGTGTCGTCTGCGGCGCACGCGCCGTCCTGCTGCGCAACCCCCAACGTCTCGACGACGCGGGGTTGGTAGTGCACGACGCCTGCCCCCTCTTTGAGGTCTAGCAGCCCCGCGTAGTTCTCGTCTGCTCGCCTTGTTTTGGTCGTTGCCACCTCCACCACTGCAGGCTCCAATTGCACTTTCAGTGCTGCGTGCCTGCGCAACGCTTTCACCGCCCCCGCGTCTCTCTGCGGGCGGCCCAGGAGCAGAGGGCCCCAGATCAGCACGAGGATGTTGGCTGGGCTCTCGAGCAGTTTTTCGATATCTTCTACTGCGGCCCTGGCCGCCACTACGGCCGTGAGCAGGGTAAACGCTGGACCCGCAGGGGCTCGCCGACGCGGACTCCGATCCAGTGCTCGCCAGTCAGGGCGCGCGCGCAGCAGCGGGGCGCCGCGCTCCACGAAGTCGCCGTAATTGCCCCTGCCGTCGTCCACTTGGATCCAAGCTCTACCTCGCTGGTCCGTCGAACGCGTGTCCACCTCCGCCGTCCACGCGGGGTGCGCTCGCGCCCACGCGAGGGCGCTGTTTGCCGCCCGTTTCGGCGCGGGTGGTGCGCGGCTGCTGGGCTTCGGCGTCGTGTGCAGTAGGGCTTCGTAGTTCGGGGGTTCGTCAAGCTGCCGCGGCCATTTTTTTGCCTGCGGTTCCAAGCGCGCCTTCTTCTTTGGTGGCTCGTCCTGGAGATGCCGCGGCGGGTGGTCAGGCTGCCGCGGCAGTAAGTGCACCTTCGGAACCTGCGTTTGCTGGGAAGGCGCGCGTTTCGCCCTCGGCACAAGCTGCACCTCTGGTTCCCTGGAGGCCGCCACTGCGGCCTTGGGGGGGCGGCGCGGGGCTAACGGAAGGAACTGCGCGGGGGGGGGGGGGGGGGGCGCGCGGGGCCGAAGGGGGTCTTGCTTTTCAGGGAGGAGTCGATACGTCGCCTGAGTCGCTCAAATCCACAGCCCCCGTTGGGTTTTGCTTTGGGTTGCGGCATTGGAAAAGCCTGCATCAGCGCTGTTGCCGCTTGCTTCGCGCCTCCCGCCTTCGACCATGTGGTAGGAGGTGCGCCCCCCGCCTTCGAGATCCCAAGTGAACCTGGCACAGTTTCGCTGGACAAGCCAGACGGGCCACTCGTAGTCGAGCTTTCGTCGGGAGCGGCCTTTGGGGGCGAACGCAGAACTGCGTTTCCGAAAGCTGTCGCGCCCGGGGCTTTGCTGGAGGCCGCCGCTGCAGCCTTGGCCGCCACTGCAGCCCTGTTGCCTGAAGCGCCCCACGGCGCCATCGTCGATTCCGCTGGGCCCGCCCCTTGAGCCAAGGGGGGCCGCGCGGCCAGCGGCCAGCCGTTGGAGCCGCGCGCGCGGTCGAGGCGGGGGCAGGACAGGCAAGATGACAGACGCCATCGTTAATTCTCATCCTGGTCATCACCGATGCCATCGGAGTCGATATCGCCACCGTCATCACCAACGTCATCGTGATCACCATCGTCATCATCATTATCACCATCGTCATCGTTAATTAATAACATCGTCATTTATGAAAGTCATCGCCCTCATCATCGCCACCGTTTCATCGTCATCATCATCATCATCACCAACGTCATCGTGGTCGTTGTTATCTGATGGTGGCGGAAATGATGACGGCGATGTTGGCGCGAAGTAATTTGCTGGCACGACTTAAGTCGTCGCAAAGTTTCAGAAAAAGGCAGCGGCGGAAGCTGGTCTGCGATTCCTACAGCTGGCGGCCGCCACTGCGGCCTACGCTGCCACCTTATCACTGGTCGCGGCCCGACTGGTAGCCCAAGTCGCCTGGAGGCATTCCGTTGCCGCGCTCTCTGTCGAACCTGCCAGTCCCCGCCCTGCCGACGTGCTTGTAGTACTTCTACGCGCCGGCGCCATTACTGCCGCCGCAGCCATCCCTCGGTGGAAGCACGGTAGACGCGCGCGGGTCCACCTCGCACAGGTCGAATTCCTTGGTTTTCCAGTTGGGGTGGAAGCGGGCAACCGACAAGTCCTTGCGGTAGACCGCGAAGTCGTAGTTGTCCTGGTGTTCGCCGCGTTCGTCGCCCCCGTGGCGCCAGCAGGCGAAGCAGCGTTGGTGGTCGTAGCTTTTGGGGCGGGCGGACACCGCGCATCGAAGGGGGCCGCCGCTGCAGCCACCAGACCCGTTGACCACCTGCGCCCTAGTTTCTGGACTCATCTGCGCGATCGCCCCCAGCCAGCTCCACGAGTCTTCCTCGCCGCCCCAGAAGTCGTAGCGCATGTTGTGTCGTCCTTTCTTCTTAGGCGGTTTCCAGATTTTGCCGTTCTGCGCGGTTGCCTCGCAGACGACATCTCCTCCTGTGGTCCCGGCCACACGGCGCAAACACTTCAGCGTAGCGTTGCGCTGGCGGTATGAGGCCGTGATCGGGCGACTTGCGAAAACACATAGGTCGCCCGCCCTTGCGGGCGCCGCCACTGCGGCGGCGCTCTCTTGCCCGACCTCGGCGACGGGGGCTCTGTCTCGCGAGCGCTCCCTGAGCATCTCTGCGGGCGGTGGGGGTTCCCAGAGACGCAACTGCACTGGGCGGGGCGGCGGGGCTGCGTCGCGCTTAGGAATGGCAACTGGGGGGGGGGGGCCGGCGGCTGCGGTCCTGCCGTTGGCGGCGGCGTTGCCGCTGCTGGTTCGAGGGTCGATGTCCAATGGCTTCAGGGGCCGTCCGTGGACGACGGGCGGGCCGCCGCTGCAGCCTGGAATGGACTGGCCTGGCGGCGTCGAAGTCCGCGGTCGTCCTTCGGTTGTTCGAGCGGGCACTGGTTCACTGCCCCGCGAGCAAGCTCCTCCTCGCGCTCGGCCTCCTGCCGCGCAATCCACCAGTCTCGCGTCTCCCACCACCCGTTGTCCCAGCCCTTCCAGCTGTCCCAACCGCTCCACGGGCCACCCCACCACTGCCCCTCCTCGTGGCCGCCACTGCGGCCCTCTTGCGCCCAATCGTCCGAGTCCTCCTCGGCCGCCACTGCGGCCTCCTGGCCGCCACTGCGGCCTGCGTGCGCACTGGGCGCGGGGCTTCCCGCCGCCATCTCGCTGCCCTCGACCACGGAGGGGAGGTCTGGGCCGAGTGGCCGCGGGCGCCTAGCGGACAGGGGCCGCGGGCGCCGACTGCGGCCCGCGTGGGCCTCGGCGAGCGCCGCGCGGGGGTCCGCCGCGGAGCTCATGGCTTGAGCTTGCTCGGTGAGGAAAAGCTACAGGCAAGAGGAAAAAAAGAAAACATAAGACGGGAAGAAATGGGAAGACGGAGCGAGAAGGCGAGAACCGAAATAAGAAGAGAGCAAGGGAGAGAGAGAGAGAGGGAGAGAGAAAGAGAGAGAGAGAGAGAAAGAGAGAGTGCGTGAAAGATAGAGAGAGAGAGAGAAAAGATAGACAGATGAGAAAAAACATAATTATAGAGAAAGAAAGAGAGAAAGAGAGAGGGAGAGAGAGCGAAAGAGAGAGAGAGAGAAACAACAAAAACGGAACAATGTGAAGCCACACGGGGTGAAATGCGTCACCACGAAGATATCGTCACGAAACTACCACATGTTTACTATATTTATGGACGCTGAGAAGCAAACGAAAGTGCGCATACGAGACACACGAAAATGCGCAAACGAACAACAAAGCAAAACATATTGTAGAAATGAAGCTTAAACACTATCGAGAATGAGACAGACAGACCGAGACAGAGAGACTTTTTCAAATACCGAGGGTTGGGGGGGGCAGAACCCCAGGAGCGCAGCAACTCCTCTTAGAGGAGTTGCAGAATTCCCAGGGGGCTGCGCTTAAAATTTGAAATTCCAATTTGTATTAGGGCTTTTGGAATATCCTGCTCTCTCTTCCGTCCTCCTCCTTCGCTCCTCCATGCTCGATCCTCGCAATTCATTCCTCCCTCCTTATCATCTCTCTCTCCCCCCATAGAAGTCTCTGGACGCCTGGGAAAATCTACCGATGTACCAGGTGGCCCAAAACTCCCCAGAGGCCTCCGGAGGCGTCACCGGGCCCAGGACAAAATCGAAATCGCAAAGAGCCCCAAACCTCGGAGCTCGATCCCCCTCCTCACTCCCAATTCCCCCTAACAACAGAACGTCTCCACCTGTGCCCCTCTCGAAGGGAAGGTGAGGGAGGAGTACGATGACGAGGAGAGAGAGGACGAGAAATGAGGAGGAGAGAAAGGAGGACGAGAATGAGAGGGAGAAGGGACAACGACGATAAGGACCCCGGAGAGCGAAAGGAGGCACACGAGGAGGCGGAAGATGGGAAGGGGGGAGGAGGACGACAGGGACGAGGACAGGGAGCACCAAGAGCAAGAGGGCCAGAAAGAGAACGAGGTGGAGGAAACACAGGCTCAGCATCCTCATCCTCATCCGCATCCTCATCCGCATCCTCATCATCCTCATCAGCATCATCAACATCATCATTATCATCACCATCGACATCGTCATCATCCTCATCCGCATCATCAGCATCATCATCATAACCATCATTATCATCAACATCACCATCAATATCGCCGTCATCATCATCCGCGTCATCATCATCAGCATCACCACCATCATCATCATCATCATCATCATCATCATCATCATCATCATCACCACCATTCATCATCATCAACATCATAACCATCAACATCAGCATCAACATCATCATCATCATCATCA
>CAUYUJ010002836.1:140000-185000 GCA_963575745.1 Prorocentrum cordatum | reverse complement strand
GGGTGGGTCGCGGGTTGGGTCGCGGGTGGTTCGGGGTGGGTCGCGAGGCTTGAGTGCGGGGGTGGGTCGCGGGATGGTCGGGGTTGGGTCGCGGGTGGGTCGCGGGGGTCGCGGGGTGGGTCTGCGAGGTGGGTTTCGCGGGTGGGTGCGGGGCGGGTTGCGGGTGGGACGACGACAACACGCAACAACAAACAACAAAAACAACAACAACAACAACAACAACAACAACAACAACAACAACAACAACAACAATTACTAGCACGTGGGGACACTCCGTTCTCACCAGTGCCAGGGTTTCATAGGAGGCGGGCAATACCCCCACTTTGTGGGGGGGCCGGTTCAAGCTCTACCAAATTTCCAAACGACTCTTCGCCACCACCCACACCCAGCTTCCCGCCCTATGACGTTCGGACACTTCACTTCGTGGCATGCGGACGACCGTGGCTACTATTCAGGCCCCGCGGCCGACGACGACGGCGTGCGCGCGCGAAGAAAAAACGAATGTGTCCCGCATGGTATATTTGACAGGGATGATGGCCCTGGCAGGTGCGCAACCGTTGTCGCAGAAGTTCGAAAAAGTTGCTCGCAAAAGCCCGTTTGACAGAAATGTTTAAAAAGTGTTGGGTTTCCTACGAATCCGCAAGATCGCGCGGGATGAGATTTTGACATTTTTTTGTTGAAAAACCATTGGTTTTTTGATGTTTTTATGTTAAAATCGCTCCGAACACTAAGCTTTTGGAAGGATTTCGTCTTGCGCGCGCGAATGTCCACTTTACCTATTTTTTGCAAGGGATTCTTGAAATTTGATTATATTAGAACAAGAAATGTCATTTTATAGTGTTTTTTTGCAAGGGGAAACGGATTACAACAAAACAACCGGATCTGGATCACATCGTTTTACCTGAGGCTTCCTCACGAAAATGATGAAAATGTAGCTGCGGCCTAGGCGGCGCAGGGGGGCCGTGCACCAGGGGCCCCAACAATAATTATTCTTTAGAATTCATAATGTTCAACAACAACAACAACAACAACAACAACAACAACAACAACAACAACAATTACTAGCACGTGGGGACACTCCGTTCTCACCAGTGCCAGGGTTTTCATAGGAGGCGGGCAATACCCCCACTTTGTGGGGGGCCGGTTCAAGCTCTACCAAATTCCACCCCCCCCCACCCCCCCCCTTCCCCACCCAACCCCCCCCCAAACCCACCCCCCAACCCCCAAACCAAAAAAAAAACCCCAAACCCAAACGATCTCGCCACCACACCCAGCTTCCCTGCCTATGACGTTCGGACACTTCACTTCGTGGGCATGCGGACGAAACCGTGGCTCCTATTCAGGGCCCCGCGGCCGACGCGACGGCGTCGCGCGCGCGAAGAAAAAAAACGAATGTGTTCCCGCATGTATTTTTGCAGGGATGATGGCCCTGCAGGTGCGCAACCCGTTGTTTGTTGCAGAAGTTCGAAAAAGTGCCTCGCAAAGCCGTTTGACAGAAAGGTTTAAAAAGTGTTGTTTCCTACGACCTACAAATCCGCAAGAGGGCGCGCGGGATGAAATTTGATTTTTTTTTTTTTTTTTTGTGAAAAAACCATGTTTGATGTTTTTATGTTACAATCGCTACGAAAACTAAGGTTTTGGAAGGATTTCGTCTTGCGCGCGCGAATGTCCACTTTACCTTGTTTTTTGCAAGGGATTCTTGAAGTTTGGTTATGTTAGAACAAGAAATGTCCACTTTAGCTTATTTGTTGCAAGGGAAAACCGATCGTAACAACACAACCGGATCTGGTACACATCGTTTTGCCTGGGACTTCCTCACGAAAATGATGAAAATGAGGCTGCGGCCTAGGCGCGGCGAGGGGGCCATGCACCAGGGGCCCCAACAATAATTATTTTTAAGAAGAAATAATGTTCAACAACAACAACAACAACAACAACAACGAGAATCCGCACCGCGGATTCCCACTTCAGCCACGCACCCAGGGACAGTGAATGACCGTTCGGCCCCCTCACTCTGATTATCCCAGTGCGACC
The DNA here is from genome assembly GCA_963575745.1 of Prorocentrum cordatum. NCBI lineage: Eukaryota > Dinophyceae > Prorocentrales > Prorocentraceae > Prorocentrum > Prorocentrum cordatum. The sequence continues at coordinate 182,966 of CAUYUJ010002836.1, read as the reverse complement.
CTACCTAGGAGTTGGAGCCCCTAGGAAAGCAGCAATAGTAGTAACAGTAAAACTAAGCAAAAGCTAAGCAAAAGCTAAGCTAAAGCTAAGCTACAGCTAAGCTAAAGCTAAGCTGAAGCTAAGCTAAAGCTAAGCTAAAGCTAAGCTAAGGCTAAGCTGAAGCTAAGCTAAAGCTAAGATGAAGCTAAGCTACAGCTAAGCTAAAGCTAAGCTAAAGCTAAACTAAAGCTGAAGCTAAATATACGCTGAAGCTAAGCTAAAGCTCAGATGAAGCTAAGCTACAGCTAAGCTAAAGCTAAGATAAAGCTAAACTAAAGCTAAAGCTAAATATAAGCTGAAGCTAAGCTAAAGCTGAGTTAAAGCTAAGCTAAAGCTAAGCTAAAGCGAAGCTAAAGCTAAGCTAAAGCTAAGCTAAGGCTAAGCTGAAGCTAAGCTAAAGATAAGCGAACGCTAAGCTGAAGCTAAGCTGAAGCTAAGCTACAGCTAAGTTGAAGCTAAGCTAAAGCTAAGCGAAAGCTTAGCCAAAGCTAAGCTAAGGCTAAGCTACCACTAAGCTAACGCTAAGCTAAAGCTAAGCTGAAGCTAAGCTAAAGCTAAGCTAAAGCTAAGCTAAAGCTAAAGCTAAAGCTAAGCTAAAGCTGAAGCTAAGGCTAAAGCTCCCAGGGGACTGGGGGAACCGCGGGGCGGGGACTGGGGGAACCACCCGGGGCGGTTAGCATTGCCCGGCCCTTTAAGCAAAGAGAGTAAGAACCCTTCTAGGCAGAGCCTAGGTAGGGAATATATATTATATATATATAAATATATTATATATTTATGTATATATATACACTAGAACCACGCGCGCGCTACGCGCGCGCTTAGCTTCTAGCTTCGTCCGGGGCAACGGCCAAACAAAGGACGAGGAGGTTGAAGGCTGAATGCACTTCGGTTATTCGTCGAGTTTCGTGGTCGTGGTTCGAAAAGCTTTTGGGCGCTCCTCACCCCCAGGCGGCCCGATGCGGCCGAAAACGACACCTCTTCCTCGTCCTCCTCTTTCCCCCTGCTCTTCCTCCTCCCCTCCTACTCTTCCTCCTCCCCCCATCGTCCCCTCCTTTCCCCCCTTCCTCCTCCTCCACCACCTTCCTCCCCTCCCCCTCCTTTCCCTCCTCCTCATCCTTCTCTCTTTTCCTCCTCCCGCCCTCCCCATGCCTATCATACTATCCCTTCCTCCTACCTTCCTCACCCTCCTCTTACTCCTCCTTCCAACGCTCCCTCCTCCTCCCCCCCCCCCCCCAGCCCCCTTCCCTGCCCTCCTCCTCCTTCCCTTCCTCCCCCTCCTCCTATTTCCCCTCCTCCTCCTCGCATCATCTCATCATCATTCAACAACTTATTCATCATCATCACAATCCACCATCACCATCATCATCTTCATCATGTTCCTCCGACTCCGTCCTCTCTTTCCTCCTTCCACCTCCTCCGCCTCTGTCCCCGCCGCCTCCGCCTCCTCCTCGTCCTCCTCCTCCTCCTCCTCCTCTCACTCCTCCTTCTCCTGCCCCTTCTCCCCCTCCTGTTCAGACTACATGGCTCGCCAAAAGGCACTGCGACTCCGCGCAAGCATTGAGCCACGTCGGATCAAGGGAACACTCGGGGGAGACCTCCCGCTTGCTCTTCCTCCTCGTTTTCTCCTCTTCCTCCACATCCTCCCCCCTCCTCCTGCTCCTCCTCCTCCCTCAGCCCCCCCCCCCCCCCCCCTCCCCCCCCCCCCTCCTCCCCTTCCCTCATCCTCCTCTCCTCCTCCTCCTCCCCCCTCCTCCTTCCTCCCCTTCCTCCGCCGCGTCCTCCTCCTCCTCATCCTCCTTCCTCCTCCTCTTCTCCTCCTCCACTCCCCCCCCTCCCCTCTCCTCTTCTGCCTCCTCCTCCTCCCGGCCTCCTCCTCCCTCCTTGTCTTCCTCTTCCTCCTCCTTCCCCCTCCTCGTCCTCCCCCATCATCATCATCATCATCATCATCATCTTCATCATCATCATCATCATCAAGATCATCATCATCATCATCATCATCATCATCATCATCATCATCATCATAAGCATCCTCATCATCATCATCACCATCATCACCATTATCATCAGCATCATTCAGACCCTCTCCCTCCTCCTCCCCCCGCCCCCCTTCTCTCTCCACCCCCCTCCTCCCCCCCTCGTCCTCCTCCTGCTCCTCCTCCTCCTCGTCCATTTCCTCTTCGCCCTTTCCTTTTCCTCCTCCGCCTCCACCGCCTCCGCGTGCAAGAAACCCAACATGTCGTGGAAATCAACGAACTGTGTCCCTCCGGGTTTTTTCGAGCGTCCTTTTAGGACTTGTCGGGGCCGTCTTAGGGCCCCTTGGGCGTCCTGGGAAACCCGAAATCATGTTCCGATAGAGGCTTCGGGGAACATGATTTCGGACGCTGCGGAAGAGGCCTCCCGAGAATCTCTATAGGCAGCTCTGCTTGCCCCCGTTGTGGCTCTGTTGGGTGCCTTTTGGGGCTCTCTTGGGCTGGCTTGTAGCTATCATGGGTCATTTTGGGCCCCTCTTGGGCCGTCTTGGGGCTCCTCGGGGTGGCACTGTGAAGACGTCGTCGTCGTCGCCGTTCGCCGACGTCAACTGTTGTCATCGTCGTCCATCGTCGTCGTCGTCGTCGTCGTCGTCGTCGGTCGTCGCCGTCGACGACCGTCGTCGTCATCGTCAATCACCGTCGCCGATCACCGTCGCCGATCGTCGATCGGCCCCGAGCCCTCCCGCCCACTCATCCTCCTCTCCTCCGCCTCCTCCTCCTCCTTTTCCTCCTCCTCCCAATCTGCCTCCTCTTCCTCTTCCTCCTCCTCCTCCTGAAATCATGTTCCCAGAAACGCTTCCGGGGACAGGATTTCGAACGATGCAGAAAAGACTGGGTCCAGGGTGGCTCTGCGCACGCGGACAGCGTCGCCGCCGTCGGCGTGGCCGTCATCGTCGTCGCCATCGTTCGTCGGTCGGCGACGTCGACTGTTGTCATCGTCTTCTATCGTCGTCGTTGTCGGTCGTCGACCGTCGTCGTCGTCGTCGTCGTCGTCGTCGTCGTCGTCAATAACCGTCGCCGGTCGTCGTCGCCGATCGTCGAACGCCCTCGAGCCTCCTCCTCTCTCCCCCCCTCCTCCCCTCCACTCCTCCTCCCCGCCCCCTCCTCCTTCTCCTCTTCCTTCTCCTCCTCCTCCTCCTCCTCCTCCTTCGCCCTCTCCGTCTCCTCCGCGCGGAAGAAATCCAGCAACATCTCGCGCAAATCACGACCTATGGCCCTCCGGGCCTTTTTTGACGTCCATTTAAGGCCTTTTTGGGGCCGTCCTGGGTCCCTCTTGGGCGTCCTGGGAACCGGAAAATCATGTTCCCGGAGAGGCTTCTGGGAATATGATGTCGAACGAGGCTCTCTTGGGCCTCCCTGAGGCCGTGTTGGGAGTTTCCTGGGCCAATTTTGGGGCCTCTTGGGCCGTCTTTGGGGGGTTCCGTGAGCCTCACAAGACGACCCTTTTGGGCCGTCTTGGGCCCTCTTGGGTCTCTCTTGGGCTGTCTTGGGGCTCGGGGGCGTCTGGGGCACTGCGAGGACCAAGCAAGCAAGTATGCTGAAAACGTATGTTGTACAACGGGAGTGGGCCGATTTTTGCCTCTTGAAGGCCCTCTTCGGCCAGCTTCAAACCATCTCGGGCCCTCTTGAGGCGCTCATTGACGTCTTGGGGCCCTCTTGGGCCTCGCTGAGGCTGTCGGACAGCGTCGCCGCCGTTGGCGTGGCCGTCGTCGTCGATCGTCATCGGTCGTCGTCGTGGTCGTCGTCGTCGTCGTGAATCACCGTCGCTGGTCGTCGTCTCCGATCGTCGATCGCCCTCGAGCCTCCTCCTCCTCTCTCCCCCCTTCCTCCCCTCCACACCTCCTCCCCGCCTCGTCCTTTTCCTTTTCCTCTTCCTCCTCCCCCTCCTCCTCCTCCTCCTCCTCCTTCGCCCTCTCCGTCTCCTCCGCGTGGAAGAAATCCAACAACATTTCGCGAAAATCAGCGAACTGTGGCCCTCTGTAAATTTTTGAATCATTTTAAGCCCTTTTGGGGGCCGTCCTGGGGCCCTCTTGGGCGTCCTGGGAACCCGGAAATCATGCTCCCGGGGAAAATTCTGGGAACATGATTTCGAACGAGGCCCTCTTGGGCCTCCCTGAGGCCGTCTTGGGGGCCTCCTGGGCCGGCGTTGGGGCCTTTGGGGCCGTCTTGGGCTGTCTTGGGGCTCCTCGGGGGCCACTCTGAGGACGAAGCAAGCGAGTATGCTGAAATTGTACGTTTTACACGAGGAATGGGTAAAGTTTTGCCTCTTGAAGGCCCTCTTGGGGCCCTCTTCGGCCATCTTCAACCCATCTCGGGCCCCCTTGAGGCGCTTTTGGACGTCTTGGGGCCCTCTGGGGCCTCGATGGGGCTGTCTTGTGTGCCTCTTGGGCTGTCACGCGGGCTGCGTCGCCGCCGTCGGCGTGGCCGTCGTCGTCGCCGTCGATCGTCGATCGGCGCCGTCGACTACTGTCATCGTCGTCGATCGTCGTCGTCGTCGGTCGTCGACCGTCGTCGATCGTCGTCGTCGTCGTCATCGTCGTCGTCGTCGTCGTCGTCGTCGTCGTCGTCAATCACCGTCGCCGGTCGTCGTCGCCGATCGTCGATCGCCCTCGAGCCTCCTCCTCTCTCCCCCCTCCTCCCCTCCACTCCTCCTCCCTGCCTCCTCCTCCTTTCTCCTCTTCCTCCTCCTCCTCCTCCTCCTCCTCCTCCTTCGCCCTCTCCGTCTCCTCCGCGCGGAAGAAATCCAACAACATCTCACGCAAATCAACGAACTGTGGCCATCCGGGCCTTTTTGAAGGTCCTTTTAGGGCCCTTTTGGGGCCGTCCTGGGGCCCTCTTGGGCGTCCTAGAAACCCGGAAATCATGTTCCCGGAGAGGCTTCTGGGAACATGATTTCGAACGAGGCCCTCTTGGGCCTTCCTGAGGCCGTCTTGGGGGCCTCCTGGGCCGGCTTTGGGGCCTCTTGGGCCGTCTTTGGGGGGTTCCGTGAGCCTCACAGGACGACCCGTTTGGGCCGTCGTGGGCCCTCTTGGGTCTCTCTTGGGCTGTCTTGGGGCTCGGGGGCGTCTGGGGCACTGTGAGGACCAAGCAAACGAGTATGCTGAAAATGCATGCTTTACGAATGGGAATGGGCCGGTGTTTGCCTCTTGAAGACCCTCTTGGGGCCCTCTTCGGCCATCTTCAAGCCATCTCGGGCGCTGTTGGGGCGCTCTTGAGCGTCTTGGGCCCCTCTTGGGCCTCGCTGAAGCTGTCTTGTGGGTCTCTTGGGCTGTCTTTGGGGCCTCATGGGCCGTCTTGGGCGGGTTCGTGGACCCCACAGGACGCCCGGGGCGGCCATGCCAACCGGTGGCACCACCCCACCCCCGCCCCCGGGCCCCGTCCGTCTGTCCTACTGCTCCTCTCCAAACCCTCGTTCCCTAACCTCCCGATCATGTTCCCGGACCCCCGTCCCTTCCCCCCAGAGCACCGCAGCAGTAGGAAAGCGTTCCGAAATGGTGAGAAATCATGTTCCCGGAAAGCGTTCAAGAATATGAATCGTACTTCGTCCAAGGCGCCTCGGAAGGCGCAGAATACTCCTCCAAGCGCGGAATCATGTTCCGGGACCGCCTTCCGGGAACATGATGGGGACGACCTCCTGAGGGCCTCCAGTGGGCCTCTTGGGGGCCTCTCGGAGGCCTGTTGGGCTCTCCTGGAGGCGTCTTGGGGCGCGCTCAGGGCAATTTTTGGGCATCTTGGGGGCCTCTTGGGGGCCTCCAGGGAGGCTCTTGGGGGCCTGTTTGGGGCCTCTTGTGGCCTCGCGGGGCCCTCTTGGGGCCCGCTGGGCTCGCCTAGGCAGTCTTGAAGCCCTGTCGGGGCTCTCCTGGAACCGTCTTGGGCGGCTCCTGGGCCATCTTGGGGCTCTCCTGGGCCGTCTTGGGACGATTTTGGGGGTCTCTTGGGCCGTCTTGGGGCGGTCTTGGGGGCCTCTTCGGCCGTCTTGGACCGGTTTCGGGAGACTCTTGGACGGTCTTGGAGCGTCGGAACTCTGAAAAAGCGAGGAGGCCCAAAGCCTAGAAAAAAAACAATAAAAATCAACGATTTTGGCTTGTCGCGGCTCTCTTGGGAGGCCTCTTGGGATGCCTTCGGGGCCTCATGGAGCTCTCTTGGAACGTCTTCGGGGCTTCCTGGCCATTCCTGAGGCTATCTATACGCGTCTTGGAGCGCTCGCGGGCCGTTTTCGGCGGTCTCGATCTGTTCCTGGCGGTCCCAGGGGCCCTCCGGGACGCTTCGGACGCTCCCGGGGGCGCCCTGCACCCCCCATGGAGATTACAGGCACCGCCCCTTCGATGCCCTTCGGGCCCGATCCGATTCTCCGATGTATGTATGTCTGTATAGGTATGTATGTATGTATGTTTGTATGTAGTATTGTATGTATGGTATGTATATATATATATATATATATATATATATATATATATATATGTTTTGGCGGGCTCGCGGGCGCCAGCCCTCATATATTTCTTGTTCTCCAGAGGCAGACCAGAATACATGTCTGTGTGATCTTGGCCCGGAGCCAACTGCAGAGAGGCCTCCTATCCGACTTTGGGGGTGAAGGCCTCCAACCGATCACAAGACCGAAACAGCAAACAGCGAGCAACAATTTAAACCTTGCGAAACACTCAACTGGCCGTCAGGCCACATATCTTGATAACATTCGAAATGCCTGGTTTCGAAGAGCTTGCTTATATGCTTGCACGATCTGCCTACACATGTCTACTGGGTAGGGCTCCGCTATATGAGTCCAGAAACGCCCTGAGGGATCTTTGCCTTCCAAAACCTTGTGGGGGCGCTGGGAAAAGCTACAAACTCCACGACCCAAGCAGCGGGCTTCCTCAAGCCTGGAGAGATCGAGGTGACAGTGTCGAAGCCTGGTCGTTTACGCCAGGGCTTTCCAAAAGCGCAGAAGTCTACGACCACGTCCCGGACATTTCCGGAGCGAGCCAGAGAAAGGGCCCCGGGCAGAGACCACAACCAAGAGGTCGCGGGGTTTTCCAAAACCACGGGGGCCCGAAGGGTTCGGCACAAAGAAAACAGGCCAAAGCTGAAACGAGAGAGGGCATTACCTCTGCTAATTTGTCAGGGCATCAGCTGGGGATCGATCAGGGAGGCCCAAGGGGTACTCAGCATCACGAAGTGGTGGCGGTCCTCCAGGCCTGTTTCGCGCTCGTGATAGCGACTGGCAAGGCGTAGCAATCCACGCGGCGGATATCTGCCTCCCTCGGATCCAGCCTCGAATAAGACGCTGAACACGGCGACTGAGAGCATCTGCATTGGCATCGTGAATTATGTCGAACTCGAATGCTGCACATGACCCTCTGAACGACAACCTCCATGCATGGGAAAGCCTCCCACTCCCAGAGAAGACCTCCAGCATCACGGGCCTGCCTTGGGCCGAGACGAAGGCGGACAGGTCGCGCAGAGGACGTCGCCAACTGTGGCCAGCGCGCGCCGCGCCAGCGCCTGCACCGCGTCCGGGAGGGCGTTCAGCTGCTCCTGGATGCGGCCTCCCTTGGCGTACCTCCTGACGGCCTGATCGGTGCCCAACGGCCTCGCTTCTTCACTTCGTCCTGCGTGTGGGCCTTTACCAGCAGCTCGTGACTTGCGCCGCCGTGTCTCAGCTGGTGGAGAGTCAATGGCCCCAGCGACTGCAGCCCTGCAGCCCGGGTCGCCGCCTGGAACTTCGCATTCCACTCGTTGTAGCTCACGCCGAACAAGGGGTGCCCCGACGGTCGGGTCACCAGCAGCCGCTGCAACAGCCCGGGCAGCCAGGGGAAGGCGGGGCTGTCGATCAGTAGGAAGTCGTCGTACACGCCCATCTTGCTCGAGATCCCCCTCTCGCGAGGGTGCAGGCTCACGCTCCGCGCGCCCTGAGGCCCACCGTGCAGCGCGGACGGCTTGACCAGGTTGTCGGCGGTCAGCAGCAACGCCTCCGACGGCCTCAAGTACAGGGCGAACGCCACCGCAGTCAGGGCTGCGACCGTCGGCTCGCCGGCGCCCACCAGCGCGCGGACGACGAGACAGCGCGCCGCCCAGGGGGGCGGCAGCCTCGACCTGGGCGGCGCCAGGCGCCTCCACCCCTTCGCCGCCCGAACGGCCCTCGGCAGGCCCGAGTACTTCAGGCCCAGGTCGAAGCCCTGGAACGACAACGCCGCGAACAGCTTCCACGCGTCGGTGCCCTCGCCGCCCTCCAGGAACTGCTCGTGGAAGTACGCGACCAGGGCAGCGTCCAGCGACGCAGCAGTGGAGACCGTCAGCGCCATCATCTGAGCCCAGCGCGTGAACGCCTGAACCCGGCGCTGGTAGTCCCTCCGGGTCGGCGCGGACACCGACTCCGTCTCCAGGAAGGTCTCGGTCTCCCCGACGATCGGGATAATCTCGCGGCCCACCCGCTGTCGCCTCTGAAGGCGGCGCACAGCTCGACGGTCGCTCTCCTTCGCCGCCGAGGCCCGCGCCGAGCCCGGGCGGCCCGTGGCCAAGCCCTGGCGGGGGCTCGAGGCCGGGCGGCGGCGCACAGCCGAGGCGGCCCGCTGGACCTGGGGGAGCCCTCCCGCTGCCAGGCGCAGCTGAGCGGCTCCAGCCATCAGGAGCCGCGCCCCGATCCGCCTCTGCGATCAGCCCGGGCCGATTCCGAGAGGCGGGGTCCGCGCTGTTGTGCTCCGACGGCAGCCAGCGCCAGGCAACGCCGCAGCCACTGCAAAGGGCGAGGGCCGCGACCTGCCGGCAGATGCGCTGCAGGGGAGCCGAAGATGACCGTCCCTTGAGCAAAGCGAGCAGCGGGGCCATCGAGTCGTTCAGAATAACGTGTGTCTTTCGGAAGTTGCTCACCGCTCGAAGACGGTGACGGAGACAACAAACGAGAGCTCGGCCTTCGAGAATCACCTGAGCTTCCTCACGGCCCCAGGGTCTGGACAGGACCCGCTTCCAGGCCCCGCCCCACACGCTCCTCGGGACGCTCTTGAACTCAGCCTCCGGGGGCCTGGGGAACACCTTCATGGTACCAGGTAGGGCGCCAGGGGCTCCAGGGTGATCTTCGGGGGCTCCACGATCCTCGACCTCATCCGTCCATCTGCCGATGTCGAACTCCCGAGGCGCGACCGATCTCTCCGAGTCCTTCCCGAACCTCCACCGCTCGTTATACGACGACAGCTCGACGGCGACACTCTGCTCCACATCCTTCTCGGTGATGCCGACCCCCCACCACGAGGCGTCCACGCGCGATATAGCACTGCTAACCGGGCGCCCAGCGTTTCTGTAACATAGCACCACCAGGGCTTTGCACCATCGAAGCTCACGGCGAACAGTTGCCCAAAGGGGAACCACGCGAGGCCCTGCAGTGTCTATGAAGGTGCACGCGGCCCCGAGCACACTAAGCAATTCTCGGCGGATAAGCCCGCGAGAGGTAAAGTGCGGCACAACCTTTCTTAGGGCATCTCCAGAACACTTGCCTTGGTCTAGAAGCTGCTGTATGCCTAGACGGAGCCTCCAACGAAGCCGAGGGTTCAAGCCGATGATCGCGCCCGCGCCCCCGAACTCCCAGCCCAGAGTCTGGCCGCCCATCCCCTCCTCCACCGGGCGCGTGGGCAGACCAACCCGCTGGAGTTCTACATTGACTGCTCTAGCCACGTTGCCTGCTTCCAGACGCGTGCGTGCGAGGGAGACAAAGTTGTCAACGTACTCTGTGTCCATGTATCCCTCGCTGAGGTCGGGAGCTGGCCTACGGTCTACCAAGAGGTTATGTGAACTGACTCCAGGAACTCGGGAACTGATTGTTTCGTTGATGGTCCGGCAGATCCACAAACTCACGCTCGATCCCATCGGCGGGCAGCGGAAACAAGGAACAACTTTCTGATGAGGCTTGACGGGGGTCCCACAAGCTAAACGATCGAGGTTGAAATCTCCTGCTCGAACGGGTGGGGGACCGAAATACTTTTGCAACCAGGCTGGGAGCAGGATGTTGTAAAAAGCATCTGCAATATCCACGCCTGCCACAGCGATGGGAGCGCCCCCATCAACAGTAATCTGACTAAACGCCGCGCCCGAGGCCAGCTCAACTTTGTCAGCAGTACCAAATCGAAGGGAAGCGAAGCGCCCGTCAAGAATCATCCGAAGGTCGCCCGATTTCTTGTGCACGAAGAAAAGCCCGACGGAGCACTCGCACGACGAGTGGAAACTGATCAAGTTGGCGTCCACCAGCCGCTGCAGCGCCCGCTTATAGAGCTTTGGGTTACGAAGGTTAGGATCCACATACAAACGTCGTGGGCCGTCGGTTCTCACACGCTCCAACCCCAGCTCTCGGGGAAGTTCCAATTCATGAAGACGGTCGGCAATCTTCCGGCCCACATCGCCCGCCAAGCTCTCAAGCGACTTCGGAGACCTCGAGGCGGCGGGCAGGGAGATGCGGTCGACGTTGTCGAAACCGACCGGAGCAAGCGCCAAGGCCTCCCCCCGGCACGCCTGCGACACCCGGAGCTCCGCAAGGGCTCCCGGGCCGTCGAGGTCCTCAGGAGGCTCACCGAACCGCTTCACGGCGGCCTCGAGCTCCTGGTAGACCTCGGCGTGGACTGCAAGCGGCGGCTGGCCAGAACTCCGCTGTGGTAGGCCAGCCGAGCCCTCCGACCCGAGGTACATCTCATTGAGGACGCCGATAAGCTCGTCCACAGTGTTCTCCCGGTGTCGGCGACGATGAAGCCGCCGCTCAGCAGTCCGAGCATGGGTCGAAGTGCTCTGGCGAGTGGTCGGAGAAGGGCGTGAAGAGGGACGAAGAGGAATCGGGAATATGTCGCGCTGGCGACCATCTCGAGGGACGGGGCGGAGATCCCCATGTACACTGTCGGCGCCGCCGGGGAGACACGGCACCGCCCCCTGCTGGATCCCGGGCAGGTCGGGGGACGTCCTGCCGGGCGGCGCACTCATGCCCCGGAGAGGGCGCGGCGCTCCTCCTTCGCCTTCCGTAAGGCCTTGAGGATGCCCGCGTCCCTCTCCACCATTGCTGCCACATGATGTAGCAAGGACGGGCAGACCATCATCCGCCCGTCCTCCTTCGACGTGCCCGTGAAGACCGAGGCCTCGTCCAGGAAGGCGAATCGCGACAGGCCGCGGCCGCGGCCGCCACCCCTGCCCTTGCTCTTCTTGCCGTCCTTCTCGCCTTCACCGGGGCCAGCTGCGCCGGCCGCCGAGCCCTCGGACTCCACAGCGTATATGTACTCGTACAGCTGCGCCTGCCTCATCGCCACCTCCACCCCGACCAAGTCGGGGACAAACACACAAAAAAAAAATAGATACAAACCAAAAAAGATACCAAAAAAAACAAAAAAAAAAACTAACACAAAAACATAAAATTAATAAAAAAACAATAAAAAATAATAAAAAAAAAACGTAAAAATTACAAAATAAATAGATATAAAAAAAATAAAAAAATTACTATTAGAAAAAAAAAACAATTTTTTTTTAATAAAAAATAAAAAAAAATACAAAAAAAAAATATAAAAAAGGCTGTAACACGTCCGAGGCTGGTGGCCTGTTGTGTTGCGTTCTCTGGCTGTCAGCGCATGGGGACGATGGCGGGCGGGTGTTCACGTGATCCCAGCAAGCCAGGAACTCGATCATCCGCATGATGCTCTCGTAGTGGGTGATCCCGTAGTCGTCGTTCGTCAGGTGATAGTAGCTCTTGAACTGGTGGAAGTGCTCCAGCGGCCCGCCACGACGGCGGTCGATGAACACGCAGCACCAGCCGACCGTCCGAGGGCCCTCGAGCGGCCACCCAACCAGCCCAGACTCGGTGAAGCGAGCTACTGCATCACGAAACTGCAAGCGCTCGCGGTGCCCGTCGGCCTGAAGAGGGAGCCCGAGGAGACGACAGTCGTGGCCGGATTCAGCACTGGCGTACAGCGCCAGGTTGATCGACACTTGCCGGATGCAGATCCAGCCCTCAGCCACCCTCATGACGCCCACGTCGCCGCCGAGCCTCTCCGAGCCGTTCAGCTGCACGACCGTGCCACGCGCGCCCGCCGAGGTGGTCTCCACCATGATCCACTCGGGCGCAGGCGGCGGCGCGAACAGGGCGGCCACGCCGTCCGCCCCCTGCTGACCAGCAGCGGGAGCAGCTCCAGCCGGCGGCGCCGCCGCGGCTCCGGCCGCCGCCTCTGCGCCGAGGCCGCCGCCGAGGCCCGGCCCTCGGGCCGGCGCTACGCCAGCAAGGCCAGCCGCCGCAGGCGCACCGCCCCCCGCGCCGTGGCCGCCGGCCGCAGCCGCAGCCCTCGGCCCAGGCGCCGCGGCCAGCGTGAAGTCGAAGGCCTCCCACGAGCCTGAGGCGGGCAGCACACCGGGCCGACCTGCCGCCCTTTCCCGGGCCAGGTAAGTCTCGTCCCCGACCTGGTCCAGGGCGACGCGGATGGCGGCCGTCTGGGCGGGCGTGAGCGCCCGGCGGAACCTGTACACCTGGTTGGCGTCCAGCCCCGCCAGATCGCGTCGGCCGTCAGTGAAGCGGATGGCCAGCACGTCCTGGCTGTCACGACCGTAGTCCTCCTCGTACACGTCATGATCAGGCGTACTGATCAAGTAGAAGTCGGCGTCACTCTGACCCGCCTGTGGAGGCGCTAGATGGCCCCAGATCCTCCGCTGGTGCCAGCGCGGCCCGCCGGCGTATAGCACCAACGCCCACTCCTTGACGTGCGCCGGGGGCGCGGCCATTCTCCAGAGCCGGAGCCTTCGGCTTCGTCAGCCTCCCGACGACTCGGCGAACCCCACGGCTGATGGCGAACCACAGCACCTGCAGCGCCACGAAGAAGAAGTGGAGCCCGAGCGTCACGAGGTCGAAGAGCCCCTCGCCCCAGCCCGAACGCGTCGAGCCCGCCTCGGCCGTTGGCTCGCCCCGCGCCGGCTCCGGCGCAGGCGCTCCGTCTGCTGCAGCAGGCGGGGTCGCCACCGGAGGCGGCGGAGGAGGAGGGCCCGCTGATGCCCCAAACGGGGGCGGCGGATCCTCTCCGCCGGCGCCAGCGCCGGCCTGCAAGGGGCACGTCGGGCAGTGCAAGGTCGGGCACTGCGGGCAGGCGAGGCTTGCCGGGCACGCCGGGCAGCTCAACCCAGGGCAGCTGGGGCAAGCCGGCGCCGCGGGGCACGGGTGGGATCGCCACCAATATGCCACGAGAACCTGAGAGACAGTGCTGAAAAGCAGGGCAACTCGGGCGAGAAGCCTGCGAAGCCCGGGCATATCGAACACCCTTCAAGCTTGAGCACAGGTGGCAGCAGAACGGACGTGTTGCATCGGCGCCCTTCCACCCGACCCCTCGCAGAGAACACCAGGCACGCCAGAGCAATATATATATATATATATATACACACACACATACGCATACATATATACACATATACATATATCCGCCGGCCCCCTTGTGGGGCCACCAGGCTGTAGGCACGGGTTCGCAGTTTCCAGTACCAGTTGTAGCTTGTAGTTTCCAGTGTTACAGTTCTGCTTCTTGCTGGTTACTGTAACTAGTTGATTGACCGCGCGAGGGGGGGGAGACCCAAACAGGATTTTTTAGCACCCCCTGGGCGCGTTGTCTGAATTGCTGGGGGGGCTCGAAATCAGCACCCCTCACGCAGATCCGCGGGGTCAGGGTCCAAAAACACAAAGGATTTGCCACATTTCTGAAATTCGGTGCCACCCCTCACGCAGATCCGCGGGGTCAGGGTCCAAAAACACATGGGATTTATAACATTTCGGAAATTCGGTACCACCCCTCACGCAGATCCGCGGGGTCAGGGTCCAAAAACACAGGGGATTTGCCACATTTCTGAAATTCGGTGCCACCCCTCACGCAGATCCGCGGGGTCAGGGTCCAAAAACACATTGGATTTGCTACATTTCTGAAATTCGGCGCCACCCCTTACGCAGATCCGCGGAGTCAGGGTCCAAGAACATAGGGGATTTGCCACATTTCTGAAATGCTGTGCCACCCTTCACGCAGATCCGCGGGGTCAGGGTCCAAAAAAACATGGGATTTGCTACATTTCTGAAATTCGGTGCCACCCCTCACGCAGATCCGCGGGGTCAGGGTCCAAAAACACATGGGATTTGCCACATGTCTGAAATTCGGTGCCACCCCTACTCCCTCGGCCCTTTAATCCCAAGGTGTGTTAACCAAGCTCGTAAACCATACACGTCTTACCAATCGCCCTGTGTGGTAACCCCTCTTGTGATCAGTTGGTTTTGCCGATTGCGAATCGGCCTCGCATGAAGTTCCGATACTGCTGCGCGACAGCGCCAAAGCCTCATGACTTAGCTCTTACCTGTTTACCTGTTTACCGGGTGATCTACCAGTCTCTGATACCCCGCTGCTTCTGTGAAAGTTAAATATGTGCTACGCAGATAGCGGAAAATACATCACGTCTCGTTCTAACTCCATCCTGCCACAAACTACTCTCAAGGGAACGTCGTTGGCGATCCACCGACTCAGAAAACGCATGAGGTGAACCGCGGCCATCGCCTCACACGCAGTGGAACTCGGAGCGCCATGTATTGGAAACCTCCCCGAAGCCATTGTCGCCCACCTTCCCGGAGAGCTCCCGCATCGAACAATCCAGCCACCAGCTCCCAAGGAACCGCGAAGACCGCCATCAAAACTGCAATGCACGTAGTTTCCAGTCGGTCGCATCGAGGCTGCACCGTCGACCACGGGCCTGTCGAGCGCAAACCCCTCCCCGGCTAGAGCATTCGGCTTCTGAATTGTTCTCCCTGTGCACGTGATGGTAAAATTCACCGTGGGTCTCGTGCGGCAGCAGAAAAGAAGAACTCAACGCTAGGTCAAGACAAGTTGTGCACGTCGTGACGGCTGTCTGGTACGGCCTGTACTTTGCACGCCATCGTCCCTGAAGCCAGCGTATGACGCTCAAGTTGTCGCCCGTGATGGCCAAGCGGATTGCAGGTGCGGCCGGTAGACTATCCCAAGAAACTGTCCATGGACTGACCTGCCTCGGTCGTTTCCGCCGGGGCTCCAGTGGCAGACGACCAACTGTAGGAGCGTACCGATCTTCCAACTCCCTCAGGTTCAAATTCGAATATGCTTTCGCGATGAACTCACCCTTCAGCCGCTGCCATTCCTTCGGATCCCGAGCATAAGTTTTCCATTGAATCCCTAAGGCAAAAACAAAAGCTCTGTCCCAACGCATGTGATGACCCGATCTGGAATGTCTCCAGGCGTTCGAATTGTGATGCCCCATCTCACCAAGTGCTTGCACGATTCCCCACCATTCTGAATCTCTCCAGACAGCACAAGCAGGCAAGACCTGCATGGTAAGCTGTGACGGACAGTGGATATGGTGCAAACAACCACCCGCCCAATGAAGCTGACCAAGAAAGATTGTGAATAAAGACTTCCTGCCACCTTGGTGGTAGATTTGTCGTGCTTTCCTAGTCGCCCGCTGAACCCAAAGAGAGTATCCTTCATCCTCCCGCCGGCCTCTCCCCAGCATCCGCCTCAACATAGCATTCTCCCATGAGTAGCACAATGAGTACAAGTCCCTGCAGAACAACCACCCGGACGAGCCGTACGTTGCAATCGGTACTACTCTAGAATAAAACTCGGCCATGCGTTTCTGAATGTGGATATGCCGGCATAGGTAGTATGCCGAATGAGACCAGAAAGCAGAAGAAGCCTTGGCCAGACGGTGCTTAGCAGCAGCCACATGATCGGATAATGGTGCCAACAGATTACCCAAGACCTCCATTTCTGCAACACACTCAACCTGATGATCCTGCCCGTCTACATGAACTACAACATCCAATTGGCCCGCGGACGTATCTGTGTGCAAGAGCTTCAAAGACTTAGGATTCCAACGAAAACCATTCAGCCCGATCTCCCGCGTCATGCTCGCAAACATTGTCGTCACGTCGAGCATTGACTTACCAACAAAGTATACATTGTCTGCCCAAACTGCATGGTTGAATAAGCCAAAATGCGGAAGGACAACTCCTAAACCTGCAGCCTCCCATTCGACGACGCACTTCGCTATCATCATCCGCATGACAAGGTTGAAGAGCCACGGCGACTCGATCCCTCCCTGCCGGACGGCCTTGTTGAACGGGATACGTTCAGAAGTGGACATGTCCCCCAAAGACACTTCGCAAGTCAGGTTCACCAGCTCAGAAACAATGCATAAAGCCAGATGCGGAGGAACGCCCCAGAACTGCATGGCCTCCAGAACCGTGCGGGGTCTGACATAATCAAAAGCCGATTTGATGTCTGCACTCAATATGTATAGAGGTTCCTTCCCCCCCCACTCTCGCCCCACCATTCCGAGAATGTGCAATGATGTGGAGATCTGTTCACAAAGATGGCCCTCGACATAACCGAAAATCAATACCCGATCCCACAATGCACGCTGTAAACGTGGAGTATGCTGTTTCGCAAGTTCGACCAAACAGACCATGTAGAACTTGGCAACAACATCGATGAGCGAAATGCCCCGGAACTCGTCCAAGATTTTTGGCCTCTGCACTTTTGCGATCAGAGTGATTACAATGTGTCTCCAGCTATCCGACTCTGTCTGAAAGACTGCCAGATATCGCCTGTGGAACGCCCAATGCAGAAGAACGAAGACAGTAAAAGGAAGAAGCAAAAGCATCTCCGTCACAATTGAACTACCTCCTCCCGCACTCTTCCCTGTTTTGAGTTTGCCCCGGCATGCTAAAGTATGCGCGAAATTCCAAGGAGGCGGGCCTTGTCCATCGAGACGCGAATTCATTGCAACGCCCTGGGCAATAGCGATCAAATGAGACACCATGTCCGACGTGAAAGTGCTATCGAAATACCGCCCACGGCTGAAATCGTCCAGGGCGTTTTGCGTCACACACTTTAATGCTTGCGTCCTGCTCGATGTTTGACGTCGCTCCCGGAATGCCAAAGCGGCGCGCCATTTTCGTAACTCACGTCGCTCCACCCGTCGCCAATGCAATCGGTCTTCCCTGGGTTGCCTGACGTTGCGAGCATGCTTTTCGGCAAGTTTCAGCGCCTCCGGCTTTGACATGGCGTCGCGTCTCCTAGATGATGCCGTGGAGAATCTTACACTCAAAGCGTTGTCCTCCACAACAGCGGACACTTCTGAGACAGTACCGCATTTCGTGGACAGCCATGCGTGAGTGGAAGAATCCCAAGTCCCATCCGAAAGCCCTGAATCAGCCGTGACCCCAACAAGAAACTTATTCGTGTCCTCTGTGGTGATTGGGACCCATCCTGTCGTGTTCCTCCGCCTCGCACCTCCAGTCTGCAAAGCTAGATTGGGCACGCCCCGCAAGTCACCCCAGACGAGAAAATGATCAGATTTCCCCAGTCGTTCCGGGAAAACCCCCGCTGTGCATTCGAAAGACCGAGATACGAGCAGATAGTCAATCTGGCTACCCGTGGACTTCGCTTTCCCAAGAGATGCCCGTGTATGGCACGTGGCCCGGTCCTCGCAGAAAGTGTTTATAGCACGAACGCCGAAACGCTCCATCATCGCAAGGACTGCCTCCATTCTCTCTACGTAATGCTTCCCCCGCCGCCTTCCCAGAGCACACGATCCAGTAAGGCTCCCGATGTCTGCGCCTAACTCCACTTGCAAGTCTCCCCCGAAGATGAAATACCTGGCTCCTCCTTGGCGCGGCGATTCTGCCAGAGCAGAAAGAGAGGCCAAAGACGTCATGAAGGCATCCAAAGATTTCGAGATATCTGGCAAGTAAGCGGAAACAATTCCAAAATCTCCCAAAAGTACTCCTTGATGATGAAAGTATTGATCTGCATACGAATCCCGCAAACTCCCCATTAGCTCGCGTGGAACGATTACGGCAGACAGACAGGAACTCTGGTGAATGAGACTCCAGCCCGAAAACTCAGCATCCGGCGGCCAAGAAGAACACTCCTGAACCATCAAGACGCCCTTAAAAAGTCTATCAATGTCGTACAAGGTGGATTGAAATGAATTCCAATTAGAACGATGCACATTGAAGGTGCCGATCCCCACAGAATGCACTCCCAGGGACTGCATTGCCTCAACACCTCCACCTCTCCTGCTACTGCCGGCTCAAGCGGCCCGCTTGAACGACCACATCTCCCGGTTCATCCCCGCCCCGTCCAATCCGAAAGCCTTATGCGTGTTGGACTCGTTCCACCACACAGTCCCGTTCTGGTCAATGTAGCCCATCTCCACCTCCTCCTCCCCAACCTTGCACGTGAGCAGCCAGTGCGGGGTGTACGAACATGTGGCGAAAGAATCTGGATGGACGATTTTGATTTTGTAGTCGAGGAACGCCCTGGCTTTGCCGACCTTTTCGTAGTGGAGCTGGTCCGCCGGGGACCTCTCGGCGTTCGTCCACAACTTACGCTGGTTGTAGTAGGTGGCTGGGTCCTCCAAGAGCTCTTTGAAGTAGAGGGCAATTTCGACAGCGTGCGACTCGACGTGAACGCGAATACGACTCGAGCGGCTTCCGAACATTTCGAAGTCCTTCACCTTGGAGGCCAAAGACTCTGGGAGCTTCGCCTTCAACGCATTAACGAAAGGCTCCGCCTCGATTCTCGAAATGCCTTTGGTCCGGCGCTCGGCATGAGTAGAAAAATTATTGATCGTAAAGAATGCCGGTTTGAAAGCGGAAGGCGCACCCGAACTCCCTGCATCACTCCCCGACCCTCCTCCCGTTTTGGCAATGCTCAACGCCTCATCGCACTGTTGTTTGAGGCTGGCAATTTGACTGGTATGCTCCTGGACCGTGTTTGCCAGCCCGTCGACTTTACTCGTCAGCGGCTTGAGTTCTTCCTTCACCGTGTCAACGATCGTTGTCTTCAGGGTCTTCATGAAGACGCTTTGTTCCATATCACCCATCTTCGCCATCCTGAAAGGTACGATTACTAGAACCTGCGGTCGCTAGGGCAGCTCACCACAGGGATCGAGAGTTGAATCAAGAAACCCTTGCTCCTCCTCCTCCTCCTTGGCAGGGGGCGAAGCCCTTACGGATATATATATATATATATATATATATATATATACATATACATATATACATATATACATGTATATATATATATATGTGGAAACATACGTAAGACATGTAGGATTGTGTACACAGGAGAAGAACAAGCTATAGAAACATACGTACGTCGTCCAAGGCGCCTCGGAAGGCGCAGAATACTCCTCTAAGGCGCGGAATCATGTTCCCGGACCGCCTTCCGGGAACATGATGGGGACAACCTCCTGAGGGCCTCCAGTGGGCCTCTTGGGGGCCTCTCGGAGGCCTGTGGGGCTCTCCTGGAAACGTCTTGGGGCGCGCCCAGGGCAATGTTTGGGTATCTTGGGGGCCTCTCGGGGGACTCCAGGGAGGCTCTCGGGGGCCTCTTTGGGGCCTCTTGGGGCCTCGAGGGGTCCTCTTGGGGCACGCTGGGCTCGCTTAGGCAGTTTTGAAGCCCTGTCGGGGCTATCCTGGAACCGTTTTGGGCGGTTCCTGGGCCATCTTGGGGCTCTCCTGGGCTGTTTTGGGACGATTTTGGGAGTCTTTTGGGCCGTCTTGGGGCGGTCTTGGGGGCCTCTTCGGCCGTCTTGGAGCGGTTTTGGGGGACTCTTGGGCGGCCTACACACACACACACACACACACACACACACACACACACACACACACACACACACACACACACACACACACACACACACACACACACACATATATATATATATATATATATATATCATCATACGCACCTCTCCGAGGGAGTAGAGCTCAGAGGCGATTAATGCGCACGTCGTCCGCGAGTTTTCTGGCCGTTTCGCTCGGGACATCCTCGAAATTCTGAAAATCGGTGGCACCCCTCACGCAGATCGTGACGTCAGGGTCCAAAAACACATGGGAATTTCAACATGTTAACCTAAAACCTTCAAAAACACATGGTAATTTCAATAATTTTGACCCCGATTCTCAGAGAATGGCGGTTTCGCCTGAGACATCCTCCCAAAATCGAGCCCCAGACCCCTCCTCGGAGCCTCCTGGTGGCCTCCTGGAACCTCCTGGGGCCTCCTAGGGCTTTCTGGACCTTCTGGTACCCCAGACCCCGCCTCGGAGCCTCCTGGAGTTCTCCTGGGCCTGCTGAGGCCGCCTGGGGCCTCCTGGGGCTTCAGAACTACATGCACACACAGAAACACAAATCACGCCCAACACATCACACGCTAGACAAACATAACATACACACACACACACCGACAACACACAAAAAGCACGCACCACACAAAGCACACATCACACACACACACACTCACAATCCTGGGGCCTCCTGGAGCCTCTTCTGGTATCCAAGTCGGGCCTCCTGAGGCTTCCTGGGGGGCCCTGGTACACACATCGCAAGGTGTGGCAACTCCACTTGCGCTCGAGTGCGACTTCGCTGTTGCATGTCACTCCTGCTTCAAACGCCCCTTCAGCTTGTTGTATGAGCCTGGGCACACACGTGCCACTTTGTATATATATATATATTGTATATATATATATATATATATATATATATATATATATATATCCGCCGATCCGGCGTGTGAGTTTCAAGGAGTCTCAGCTACAGCCTCGAGGCTGAGCCTCAGCCTCTGGGGGGGTTGCCGGGGTGGCTCTGCCGGGGAAGGGGGGATGGGGGGGGGGGGGGCGAGTTTCCGGCGGATGCGGGGGGGCTGCTTTTACAGAAGGCTCTAATCTCGAGGATGCGCTACAAGGGTGGCCGCGGCCGCAAAAGTCTCTTAGGACGGTCTACGAAAGTCCCGAGACCCCGAAAGATCGCCCGAACACGCCCAAGATGGCCCCAAGACGGCCCAAGAGCCTTCCAAGACGTCTGAAGAGGCCTCCAAGAGGCCTCCCACGAGGGCCCCCAGAGGCAAACATCGTTGATTTCCATTGTTTTTTTTCATGTTTTTGGGCGTTGTCGCTTTTTTCGCTTTCCGACGCTCCAAGACGGCCCAAGAGGCCCCCAAGACCGCTCGAAGACGGCCCAGGAAGCCCCCAGACAGTCCCTATAGATATATATATATATTGTATACATATTTATAACATATATATATATATATATAGATGGTGCGGGCTCTGGTTGGGGCACTTCGATTGAAAAATGCAATGGGCCCCGGGCAGGGGGATCAACAAGAAGTGTTCTGACTTCTGAATTCTCACCGCGGAAACCGACTTCACGCACGAACGCAGGGATGGTGTAAGAGCGCTCCGGCCCCTCACTCTATCCCTCGACCTCACTACGGTCAAGGTCCGATATATAGCGTGTCTGTTGTTTCGGGCCTTGCGAAAGCGAAGGCGTTTACACGCTAAGCAGCGCAGGGGCGCACACGCGAAGTAGGGTCGGGTGGAAGAGCCAAACGACATACACGCTAAGCGCTCCGAGACGCTAAGCGCTCCAAGACGCTAAGCGCTCATATACACGCTAAGCGCTCCAGCCCGAGGTGATCTACGTAGGGGGTTTTCTCTTCCAACCCTCTTCTTCCCTTTCGGTGAGGGGTTTACGCACGCACCCCTCCCCCTACGTACGTACCCCCCATCCCCCTGGACCTGGACGGGGAGATTTGCGACCGAGTGGAGATGGCCCAAAACGGCTCCAAGAGGGTCCTGGAGAGCCCTGGAGAGCCCAAGATGGCCTCCAAGACGGCCGGAAGTTATTAATCCAAGATGGCTCAAGATGGCTTCCAAGATGCTCCAGACCGCTCCAAGACGATTCCAGGTGGGCTTGGGGCCTCCCTTGGACGCGCCCAAGACGCCCAAATCCCTCAAACACCTGGTAAGGTAAATCAATGATTCTACGTAGCCCTTTCGACTTTTCGCGTCCGATGACCTTCCGAAGCCGCACGTACTTAAGATGGCCCCAGGGGGCCCAAGAGAGCCCCAAGAGGGGTCCAAGATGGCCCCAAGATGGACCCGAGAGCGTCCAAGAGCGCCCCAAGAGCGCCCCAACAGGACCCCAAGAGGCGATTTTGAGAGCTCCAGAGGGGCGAGGGTACTTGCGGACCCCCCCATTCTTTGATAGATATCCTCCAAGATGGTCCCAAGAGGGCCTCCAAGGCCCCCAAGAAAGCCCCAACAGGCGGCCAAGAAACCCCAAGAGGCCTCCAAGAGACCCCCAAGAGGACCCCAAGCGGCCCCAAGAGACCCCCCGAGGCACCCAAGATGCCCCAAGAGCCCCCCGGGACCACCAAGAGACTCCCAACACGTCCCAAAAGGCCTCCAAGAAACGCCCAAGAGATACGTACGTATCCCAAGAGACTCCGAGACTCCGAGGAAGAGGAGGAGGGGGAGAGAGAAGTGTGAAAAACGGGGGAAGCGCTCCAGCCCGAGGTGATCAACGTAGGGGGCTTTCTCTTCCAACCCTCTTCTTCCCTTTCGGTGAGGGGTTTGCGCACGCACCCCTCCCCCTACGTACGTACCCCCATCCTCCTTGGCCCTGGACGGGGAGATTTTCGACCGAGTGGAGATGGCCCAAAACGGCTCCAAGAGGGTCCTGGAGAGCCCTGGAGAGCCCAAGATGGCCTCCAAGATGACCCGAAGTTATTAATCCAAGATGGCTCAAGATGGCTTCCAAGATGCCCCAGACCGCTCCAAGACGATTCCATGTGAGCTTGGGGCCTCCCTTGGACGCGCCCAAGACGCCCAAATCCCCGACGTAGGCCTTTGTCGACTTTTCGCGTCAAGTATCAGTTCCAACTCCGTCAGACGGAGTTGGACAAGGGTCTCACGGAGTCCCTCCTGGACGCTTCTCTAGGGCCCTCAGAAAGCTCCAGCAGGGCCCCGAGAGGGCCCAGGAGGGCCCCAAGACGGCCCTAAGATGGCTCCAAGAGGGCCCCAAGATGGCTCCAAGATGGTCCTAGCAAGTATCAGTTCCAACTCCGTCAGACGGAGTTGGACAAGGGTCTCACGGAGTCCCTCCTGGACGCTTCTCTAGGGCCCTCAGAAAGCTCCAGCAGGGCCCCGAGAGGGCCCAGGAGGCCCCAAGACGGCCCTAAGATGGCTCCAAGAGGGCCCCAAGATGGCTCCAAGATGGTCCTAGCAAGTATCAGTTCCACTCCGTCAGAACCGAGTTGGACAGGGTCCTCACGGATCCCTCCTGGACGCTTCTCAGGGCCTCTCAAAGCTCCAGCAGGGCCCGAGAGGGCCCAGCGAGGGCCCCAAGACTGCCCTATATATGGCCCAAGAGGGCCCCCAGAGTGCTCCAAGATGGTCCTAGCAAGTATCGTTCCCACTCAGTCAGCGGATTTGGCTTCCGATCTTCACGGAGTCCCTCCTGACGCTTCTCGGGCCCTCAGAGAGCTCCCGCAGGGCCCCAAAAGGGCCCCTAGAGGGCCGCAAGAGGCCCCAAGAGGGCCCCAAGCTGGCTCCAAGAGGGCCCCAAGATGGCTCCAAGATGGTCCTAGCAAGTATCAATTCCAACTCCGTCAGACGGAGTTGGACATCCCTCCTGGACGCTTCTCTAGGGCCCTCAGAAAGCTCCAGCAGGGCCCCGAGAGGGCCCAGGAGGGCCCCAAGACGGCCCTAAGATGGCTCCAAGAGGGCCCCAAGATGGTTCCAAGATGGTCCTAGCAAGTATCAGTTCCAACTCCGTCAGACGGAGTTGGACAAGGGTCTCACGGAGTCCCTCCTGGACGCTTCTCTAGGGCCCTCAGAAAGCTCCAGCAGGGCCCCGAAAAGGGCCCAGGAGGGCCCCAAGACGGCCCTAAGACGGCTCCAAGAGGGCCCCAAGATGGCTCCAAAATGGTCCTAGCAAGTATCAGTTCCAACTCCGTCAGACGGAGTTGGACAAGGGTCTCACGGAGTCCCTCCTGGACGCTTCTCTAGGGCCCTCAGAAAGCTCCAGCAGGGCCCCGAGAGGGCCCAGGAGGGCCCCAAGACAGGCCTGAGATGGCTCCAAGAGGGCCCCAAGATGGCTCCAAGATGGTCCTAGCAAGTATCAGTTCCAACTCCGTCAGACGGAGTTGGAAAAAACGGGTCTCAGGAGTCCCTCCTGGGCGCTTCTCTAAGGCCCTCGAAAGCTCCTGCGGGCCCCGAGAGGGCCCAGGAGGGCCTCACCAGGACGGCCTAATATGGCTCCAAGAGGGCCCCAAGATACTCAGATGGTCCTAGCAAAGAATAGATGGGCAGCAGAGTTTTCCAACTCGTCAGACGATGGATGGGGGGGGAGTTTTGGACAAAAGGGTCTCACTGAGTCCCTCCTGGACGCTCTCTAGGGCCCTCAGAAAGCTCCAGCAGGCCCCGATAGGCCCAGGAGGCCCCAGACGCCTCTAAGATGGCTCCAAGAAGGGCCCCAAGATGGCTCCAGATGGTCCTAGCACGTAATCAGTTCCAACTCCGTCAAGACCGAGTTGGCAAGGTCTCACGGAGTCCCTCCGGGACGCTTCCTAGGGCCTCAGAAAGCTCCAGCATCATGGCCCGAAGAGGGTCCCAGAGGGCCCCAAGACGGCCCTAAGATGGCTCCAAGAGGGCCTCAAGATGGCTCCACGATGGTCCTAGTAGGTATCAGTTGCCCGCACGAGGGCTCCCAGATTCCAGAACCCTCCCCAGATCCCAGAACCCTCCCAGAACCCTCTCCCTCCAAGAAAACTTCATGGAGCCTCGAAAGGCTCCCAAGAGATCTCCTAGAAATCTCTTCTCTCCTAGAAATATCTTCTCTTCTCTCCTCATTATCATCATACGTCTCTCATCCCTCCTCAGGAGAACAATCATTGTCCTCCTCCTCACAATCATCCTCATCAGCCTCCTCATCATCAGCATGATCCCTCTCTTGGACTTGGACTTGGACTACGGCTCAAAGTCTACCGAGATTAGCCGGCGATGAGACTGAACATGCACACCTAATCTACCAACGAAATTTCGTACAAACGTCGAGCATTCTGCCAACGCGGCGGCCGCATGATCCCTCTCCCTGCCATCATCATCCCTCCCCCCAGCCCCGAAAGGACATACACGCTAAGTACCACCACGAAGGATACACGCTAAGTGCGGAGCACTTAGCGTGTATGGGCGTCTCCCCAAAGACACGCTATATATCGGACCTTGACCGTATCTCCCGATCTCACTGCCGACCCGCCGATTTCACCGCAGATCCATCGACACAAGGGGGGAAGGTCACAGGTGGAAGCGCAGGAGGAGCTAGAGCGGAGAAGGGTCAAAAAGGAAAAGGAAGAGGGGGGGAGGGAAGGAGGCAAGGTAAAAATGGGGATGATGAGGAGGAGGAGCGGGAGGAGGAGGAGGAGGAGGAGGAGGAGGAGGAGGAGGAGGAGGAAGACGAATGGGATTGAGGTGAGGAAGGCGGGGGGAAGGTGTACCGGGTAGGAGAAGGAACAGCAGCAGCAGCAGCAGCAGCAGCAGCAGCAGCACGGGGGGACGACGGAGGAAAGGAGGGGCAGCAAAGAGGAGGAGGGGGGGCGAGGAGGGGGGAGGGAATGCCAACGCAGTAACATGGGAAGAGGGAGAGACAGAGGAGGGGGAGACCGAGGAGGAGCTGGAGAAAGAGGAGGCGGTCCGTCCCCCCTTCGGCGCCCCGCCCGAGGCGGCGTAGACAAGGCAGCGCAGGCTGGCGTCCTCGGCGGCGGGGGCGGGACGGGGCCCAGAGGATCTCGGCTTCCACCTGGGAACATGGAGAGGGACCGGGGGTGAAAAGGACAAGAGTAAACCCAATCAACTGGAAGACGCCCTCCGGTCTCAAGTCGCATCTCCACTTGTCCCTACAAGCGTGCTGCTCCAGTATACAAAACAACCCCATGACGACAAACGTCTCCATTGGCCTGCCATTCAGGCGAGTCCCACTTTGAACAGGGAGCCTGGCATGCTTCTGGTGAAATGGATGGATGGTGGCCATAAGGCCATAAGCTTTGAACGTCGTAAGCTTTGAACCCAAGCCCGCCGACCCACCCGTGCGACTGCTGCACAAGTTTACACGTCTGGCCACTAAAACCAAGGACACATCAAGCGATTGCCCCGATGTGACACACAACTTTCACCATCCGTCAGCTGTTAAATGGCTCAAGCTTATGCAGCTGTCAGAAGTATCAAGCTTCTGCTTTGTTCACGATGAGGGCTGTCAGGCGCCCCCCCCATCTTTGTTAACAGATCGTGCATCCTTGCACCCGCGGCCATCATTAGGCGGACGTGCGCAGACCTAGCACGAGAGAGCCCTAGGTTGAAAAAGAGCTGCCCATCTTACACGTAACGGACGTGGACGCGCTGCAGAGGCCCCGGAGCGACAGACGCCCTGTACACACCAGGGGCGGCACACGAGGAGGAGGTTGGCGGGCAAGGGAGAGGCGCACAAACGTATGAACCACTCCCGGACCCAGGACGGGCCTCGCCATGGGCAACGGATGCGTACCCAGACATCCGCCGATGTGTTCTTGCTCCACTGCGCAGCCCCAGAGCTCCCGACCACTTCCCAAGGGGTGGGCTGTCGCTCCGGATCCGGTATTGATGGCCCCAGGGCCCGAAACAGGGCCCCCGAAACCGAAGTCAATGCAAACCGAACGGATTGAAACAATCATGTCGTCGGAGGTATTGGTATAGAACCGTCCCTCCGAGAGTTCATCCTAATGGTGAAATCAGACACCACGCAAAAACACCACGCAAATACACCACGCAAAAACACCACGCAAAAACACCACGTAAACGCTGGAGGGTGAATTAGACATCACGCAAATACACCACGCAAAAACACCACGCAAAAACACCACGTAGCGGTTTTGCGTGGTGTTTTTGCGTGGTGTTTTTGCGTGGTGTTTTTGCGTGGTGTTTTTTGGCACCGCTGTGGCGGCGCCGGAGCGCCGTGGGACAGGTCGCGGTTCACGTGGTGTGTTTTTGCGTGGTGTTTTTGCGTGGTGTATTTGCGTGGTGCTTTTGTGCGCCGCTGGGGCGGCGCGGGGACGCAGTGGGGCAGGTCGCGGTTCACGCGGCGTGTTTTTCTGCGTGGTGTTTTTGCGTGGTGTTTTTGCGTGGTGTTTTTGCGTGGTGTATTTGCGTGGTGTTTTTGCGCACCGCTGTGGCGGCGCCGGAGCGCCGTGGGACAGGTGGCGGTTCACGTGGTGCTTTTTGTTTTGCTATGCGTGGTGTTTTTGCGTGGTGTTTTTGCGCGGTGTATTTGCGTGGTGTTTTTGTGCGCCGGTGGGGCGGCGCGGGGACGCAGTGGGGAAGGTCGCGGTTAGTCGCGGTTCACTTGGTGCTTTGCGTGGTGTTTAGTGCGGTGGTGTGTGGATGCACCGGCTGTGCGGCGCCCGGAGCGCCTGGGACGGTCGGCGGTTCCACGTGGTGTTTTTTTGCGTGGTGTTTTTGCGTGGTGTATTTGCGTGGTAGCATGTGTGCTCGCTGGGCGGCGCGTGGGGACGCAGTGGGGCGGTCGCGGTTGCGCGCGTGTTTTTCTGCGTGTGTTTTTGCGTGGTGTTTTTGCGTGGTGTTTTGCGTGGTGTATTTTGCGTGGTTTTTTTGCGCACCGCTGTTTCGGCTGGCCCGCCGGAGCGCCGTGGACAGGTCGAGTTCACGTGGTGCTTTTTGTTTTGCTATGCGTGGTGTTTTTGCGTGGTGTTTTTGCGCGGTGTATTTGCGTGGTGTTTTTGTGCGCCGCTGGGGCGGCGCGGGGACGCAGTGGGGAAGGTCGCGGTTCACGTGGTGCTTTTGCGTGGTGTTTTTGCGTGGTGTTTTTTTGCACCGCTGTGGCGGCGCCGGAGCGCCGTGGCACAGGTCGCGGTTCACGTAGTGTGTTTTTGCGTGGTGTTTTTGCGTGGTGTATTTGCGTAGTGTATTTGTGCGCCGCTGGGGCGGCGCGGGGACGCAGTGGGGCAGGTCGCGGTTCACGCGGCCTGTTTTTCTGCGTGGTGTTTTTGCGTGGTGTTTTCGCGTGGTGTATTTGCGTGGTGTTTTTGCGCACCGCTGTGGCGGCGCCGGAGCGCCGTGGGACAGGTCGCGGTTCACGTGGTGCTTTTCGTTTCGCTATGCGTGGTGTTTTTGCGTGGTGTTTTTGCGTGGTGTATTTGCGTGGTGTTTTTGCGCGCCGCTGGGGCGGCGCGGGGGCGCCGTGGGGAAGGTCGCGGTTCACGTGGTGCTTTTGCGTGGTGTTTTTGCGTGGTGTTTTTTGCACCGCTGTGGCGGCGCCGGAGCGCCGTGGGACAGGTCGCGGTTCACGTGGTGTTTTCGCGTGGTGTTTTTGCGTGGTGTATTTGCGCGGTGCATTTGCGCGCCGCTGTGGCGGCGCGGGGACGCAGTGGGGCAGGTCGCGGTTCACGTGGTGTTTTTTTTCTGCCACGCGTGGAGCGGCGCCAGGGCGCCCAGGGGCGCAGCTGGAGCGCCGCTGCAGTGCCGCTGCAACGCCCCTGGAGCGCAGTGGGGCAGGTCGCGGTTTACGTGGTGTTTTATACGTCGTAAACCGCGACCCGCCCCACGGCGCTCCCGCGCCGCGCCAGCGGCGCACGCACACGCAAATACACCACGCAAATACACCACGCAAAAACACCACGCAAATACACCACGCAAAAACACCACGGCTATTTCACCGTTAAGAAATTCTATTTCACCATTAAGAAATTCTATTTCACCATTAAGAAATTCTATTTCACCATTAAGAAATTCTATTTCACCATTAAGAAATTCTATTTCACCATTAAGAAATTCTATTTCACCATTAGGAAATTCTATTTCACCATTAAGATTTCTATTTCACCATTAAAACTCTTATTTCACCATTAGGAGAAACCGTTCCTCCGCCACTTCTCATGCCCCTCTCCGGACGCGGGCGGCGTCCGTGCTGCAGCTCGCCACGAGCGCCTTGCGCCCAAGCAGCGTCTTTATGGCCTCCCCGCGCGAGCGCCGGCCGGCCGCGGGCCGGGAGCGCCGGGTTCTGGCGAGGCACATCGCCGGGGGAGAAGAGGATGAGGAGAAGAGGAGGGGAGGAATGGGAGGAGAAGAGAGCAGATAATGAAGGGGGATGATGATGATGCTGATGATGATGCTGATGATGATGATGATGATGATGATGATGATGATGATGATGATACTGCTGATGATGAAGACGATGATGATGATGATGATGATGATGACGAGGAGGAGGTGATGATGTCGATGACGATGACGATGACGATGACCATGATGATGCTGCTGATGATGTTGAGGATGAGGATGATGAGGGTCATGATGCTGATGATGAGGATGATGATGATGATGACGATGATGATGATACTATGCTGAAGGTGATGATTGTAGTAATACTGATGGTGATGGAGATGGTGATAATTATGATGAGGAGGCGGCAGCGGAGGCGGAGGAGGAGAACGAGGACGGAAAGGGGGAGATCAAGGAAGGAGGACGGGGAAGACGGGGAGGTGATGGAAGAGGACGCAAAGTAGTTATCCACGGCGGCTCCCACTGCTCGTGCTCCTGCCCGTCCCCATCACCATTGTCCTTCTGCTGCTGCCCTCCCTCGCTCTCGTCCCCGTCGTCCTCATCCAGCTCGAGCTCCTCCATCCACCCATCCCCATTTTTACCGCTTTCGTCGTTGTGGTCCTCCGACGAAGACGTCGGTGCAGGGTCGACAATGCCGACGACGACGACGACGCCGAAGAAAACGACGATGTCGACGATGTCACCGACTGCGGCGGTGACGACGCCGACACCTGCGGCGGCGGTGGCGACGTCAACGGCGGCGGAAACGGCGGCGCCCGGCGGCAGCGCGAGGGGCCAGCGCCGCGAAGTAGGCGGGCTTCGGACGCAACGGCGCAGCGGTGCGCAGCACGACCTCGCGCGAGCGGCGGAACGGCCGGCGGGCGCACGCCCGTGGGCTTCGCCGTTTTCTTAGACGGCACCGTCGCCGTCGACGCAGCTGCCGCCGTCACGGTCAGCGTCGTCGTCGTCGTCGTCGCCGTTGGCGGCTGCGTCGTCGGCGCCGTGGTCGTCGACGGGGACGCCGTCGTTGAAGTCGTCAGCCATCGTTGTCGCCGTCGTCGACGGCGTCGTCGTCGGAGCCGCTGTCGTGTCGTCGGCGAGGCCGGAGTCGCAGTCGTCACCGCCGTGGAGTCTGACATTTCAGATCAGTGCTGCCCGCGCGTCTCGCACACGCTGGGCCTGGAATTTCACAAAATATGATCTGGGCAAGGGCAACCTGCTGTCCATCTTCTGCTGCACGACTTCACGCACGCATCGTTCCAAACACTGTCCTGCCGATCTGGCGTGCGAGTTTCTGACAGCGTGGGCTTGAGCTCGCTCAAGCTTCGCTCTGCCCGGGGGGGGACCTCATCCGACCTCATCCGACGCATGCAGTGCTCGGCACCCTCCCCCTCGACGCGGACCCCACCCCCAGGGCTGGCCCCCCCCCCCGCAGCCCCCCCCCCACCGGTGCCCGCACCTGTGGCTCGCACCCGATGCCCTCCCCCATCGATGCCGGCACCCACCCCCCCCCCGGTGCGGCACCCCTGCCCGGTGCCAGCCTCCCGCCCTGCTGGCACCGGTCGCACCCCCCCCCCGTCCAGGCATCCCCCCCCGATGCCCGCACCTGTGCGATCGGCACCTCCCCCCCGGTGCCGGAATGTCGGCGCGGGGGGGTGGGGCCGGCATTGGGGGCGGGGGGGGAGCGGGTGCCGGCACCCGGGAGAGGGGGGGGGGGGCCGGAACCATGAGAGGGGGACGCCCACCCCCCGTGCGGCGCTCACTCCTTGGAATCCACGGGTGGCCGGCCCCCCTTTCCTGGTGCCAGCACCTCCTCCTCCTCCTCCCACTCCTCCTCCTCCAATTCCTTTTCCTCTTCCTCCTCCTCCGCCTCCTCCTCCTCCTCCTCCTCCTCCTCGTCCTCTGCCTCCTCCTCCTCGTCCTCCTCCTCTTCCTCCTCCTCTTCCTCCTCCTCCTCCTCCTCCTCTTTCCAAGCCCACATCACCATCACCACCACCATCACCATCACCCGCACAATCACCATCACCATCACCATCACCATCACCATCACCATCACCATCACCATCACCATCACCATCACCATCACCATCACCATCACCATCACCGTCACTATCACCATCACCATCACCATCATCATCATCATCATCATCATCATCATCATCATCATCATCATCATCATCATCACCGTCACTATCACCATCACCACCACAACCGTCATCATCATCAGCATCATCAACATCATCATCAGCATCGTCATCATCAAAATAATCATTATCATCATCATCACCATCATCAGCATCATCATCAGAGATGATCGTCGGTAGTCGGTCGTCGGTCGTCGTCGTCATAATCGTCGTCGTCGTCAATCGTCGTCGTTTACCCGTTCGTCAGTCGTCGTAGTAATTATCCCGCTCGTCGACGGTTGGTCGTCCGTGGTCGTCGTCATCGTCCATTCCCACACGCATCAGGAGCGCCCCGGATCGGCGGCACTGGCCGGAGGCCACTACAATATGATGCCGGGCTGAATGCTCACTTCCCGCATCTCGCCGGGCACGGGCAACCTGCTGTCCAGCTTCCGCTGCACGACTTCACGCACGCATCGTTCCAAACACTGTCCTGCTTTGACGACGTCGCACACTCCACTGAGCAACAAACATACACGATTCCGATATCGGGCTTGATAGCCCATGGTCGTCGCAACTCCAGGCGCGGGGAGCGGCGCAGAGCCTGCCGCCCCTGCACCGTCTGGGGAGGTCTTCGAGGCTGAACCGGTCGTGGGCCGTCGTGGGGCCGTATGGATGCCGTCTTGAAACCGATGGGGGGGCCATCTCGGGCCTCGGGGTATCTTGGATGCGTCTGGGGCTCTCTGGGAAGCCTCCGAAGCTGTTTCTGGAACAGCCTGGAGCAGAAGACTAGGAAATACTGACAATGCACGGAAACAGAGAGCGAGTCTGGCGATGTTTGCTTTATGGAGTCCCTGCAGGAGCCAACTGGGAGCCTCTTGGGGCCACCTTGGCGCCATCTTGGAGCGTCGTGGCCCGCCTCGGGCTTGTCCAGGAGTCCCGATTAGCCTGGACTCCTGGACACGTGACGGCCGTCAAGGAATATGTGGGGGGCCGTCCGGGCCAGCGAGGCCTCTGATATCATACCAGGGCCCTAGTAATTCGGGGGTGCTCTCGCACGCGGTGTCTCCATATTGTAAAATGGATGACGCCGCCATGATGACGCCGGGCTCCAAGTTAGCGTGCCGCATCTCGCCGAGCAGTGCCACGACCCGCTGCCACTGCTCGCCCTTCTCGCACGCGTTTACCCCAGTGCTTCACCTGGTAACGTTGGGCTCCACTTGCACCTCCCACGCATCATCGAGCAATGACAAAGACCTTTGCCACTCCCTACCTTCACCGAATGCACCGAGAGTCGCTATGTAACATCCTGGACTGACTGCGCAACGTAGCCGGTGTGATTCGTAGAAGAGTTACACCGCTGCGCTGCATTGTATTGTCCTCGTCTTGATCGCCGTTTCGAGTGGATACATACCTTGTCGCGATCGTGGTTGGATGTTTTAGCTCTCATGCCTCTCATCCCTGGATGGTTTTGCACCTCAAAACGTCGAACCAGGGCTTAAGTCAAAACGCTTTGAGCCAGTACAGAAGAGGAGGCACGGAAGTAAGGAAGGAAGCGTCAGGACACTAGGCCCGACGGGTCGGTGACGGCGAGCACGGAGCCGCCAGACCGACATTTAGGCCCAGACGACGGGCGGCGACGAGGCGGCGACGGGGCGGCGACGGCGAACACAGAGCCGCTTGACCGACAATCAGGGCCAGTTCTTCAGAAAAGGATTAAGAAGCCCTAACTGCAACCACTGTTTGGGGAATGCTTGCACACTCAATGATTTCGCCAGACCTTCGACACGCAGTGGAGTGCCCCGAGGTTCATGCAGGTGTGAGTGTTGAAGGAATTGTAGGGTTCTTTATTGCCCGGAGCACACATGTGCGATAATTCCTGGGCGCTCCCAGGCGGTTCCAGCGTGTGCCAAAAGGGCCTCTGGGAAGCCAAACCCACTCAGACCGACTCCAACATCCCCCAAGCGGCTTCCAAGAAATGCACAAACTTTTCTACGCGGGGATCCCCAGGAGTGCATACCACTTGCCCTCGCGGCCCGAATGCGACACCCGCTGCAACACGGGGCCCATATGGATGCGAAAAGAGATGCTGACCCTTCCCCCTAACAGCAACTTTACCTGAGAGGTGTCAACGAATTGGGCGCGAACGCGCCCGTGATGACACACTCGTCGGCTCGCCCCGTGGGCGCCCAAGTGCCACGCCTGCCACATCGCGACAGCCATGGGGCTTTGAACAAACGTGCGTAGACTCCCCAAAAACGGTGATTCCATTTGAGAAGTCTCAGCAATTTGGGCACGGACGGGCCAGTGGTAATTCTGAGGTCGGACCCACCGTGCCATGCCTGGTATATCGTGATGTGCATGCTGCTCCCAAAAAACACACACACACACACACCAACCCCCCCCTTGAAGCAATCCTACCTGCCTCCCTGCCGCGCGAAGCACGCCAGTGGCGGCGCCGGAGGCGCCAGGTGGACCCAATGCTTAGCGCAAATCCAAAAGATCCACGCGGACACTCGAAGTGGCATGTATCTGCCATTGCTTGTCCCTCTTTCGACCATCGCGAGGGGGGGGCGAGGAAGGTTCCGACGATAACGACGACGGCGGCGCAGCACGCGGCGGTGATGACGACGAGGATGCCGGTCCGTGCGCGTCGGACGCCGGCGCGATCGGACGGGTTGGCGGGGCGGGCGGGGTGCCCCGTAGTTGTCCGAGGGCAGCTGGCCGTCCTCGCCTGGGAGGGCGCTCGAAGTGGGCAGCGGCCTTCTCGTCGCTCCTGGTTTTCTCGCTTCTCTTCGCCTCTCTTGGATGTGCTTCCTGGTTCCGCCTCCACCTCCCCGTCCTCGCGGACTCCTCCCACCTTCCTATGTCCTACACAATCTACATGTACTAGGGATGAGTTTCTTGCTATCCCCCCGACCGCACCGAGCACGCACGCACGAACTCACAGTTCCTCCCACTCCTCTTCCTCCTCCACTCTCTCACAAAACAAAGATAATGGTGATGATGAGGATGATGATTATGATGATGCTGATGATGATGATCATGCCGATGACGATGACGATGATGACGATGACGATGACGATGGCGATTGCGATGCCGATAGTGATGATGACTTCCCCTGCGCAATACCTGCACAACGAATCAGCTAAACAGCCTGTTTGCCTAACACTCCCAGGCGCGAATGGAAGACCGACGGACACGATGAAGAAATCCCGCATCCGAGAAACCAGCAGGCAGAACTCGGGGAGGCATGGAGGCGATCGATCGATCGCAGCCGAGCCTATGCAGCTTAGCCCGCCACCCGAAAGAGAGGCGGGCGGCCAGCGACAGCGCGGGCGGAGACGCAACTTGCACTTGCCACGACCTGGCACGTGGGCGCGGGCAGGCGAACATAAAAAAGCCAGTCAGAGCAACCACACCCTACACGCATCATGTGTGCCTCGCAGAGGTGAGGACCGTCGCAACGACTGGGGGATTCGCAGTACGGAATCGAACGAGCAAACAGGCGCGAGAGAGGCGCAAGAGGCAGGGCGGCAAGGCGGACCTGGACTCCATCACAAACAGAAGGAGGGCGGAGACGACAGGCGACAGCAGCAGCGGCAAGCGGCCGAAGCAGCAGCCGCGGCGGCGGCGGCACGGCAGGGGATCGGCAGCAAGAAAGGGGGAGAGGCGAGGGCCACGGCTAGTACAAGCCCCGACCACAGCACGGGCAGACAATAATTCGGGAGCTCTGAATTCCCGGCCGTTTGCAAGGCCATTGTGATCATGGGGCGACGCTGCGTGAGCAGACAGATGCGGCCTTCAAAAATATCAATCCAGGAGAGGCCCCCCCAGGAGCAGTGGCGACTCCCAGTTGCGAGCGCGAGTGCACGAAGAATATGGCAGAGCGCGCAAAGCAAGATCCCTGACTTTATCGGGGGCCTGTCCGTCAACGCAGACAGGCGTCGGGAACGGGCCAGCGAGGCCAGGCGGGCAGCGGGGGGTCCCAGGAGGAGAGGAGAACCGAAACTCTAGGGCAGTGAAAATAGTGGCGCTGGTCGCCAATGGCTTCCAGACAGCCATGGAGACAGGACTTCGGGCGAGCGTGGGGCCTGGCAGAGGTTCAGAGTCCCCGACAGAGGGCTTGAAGCACAGCAACCATTCAAAACATAGAGACCGACTTGCAGACTGAACGACGCATCCTAGCTAGCACGGGCAACCAAACATTAGCAGGGAGTGGGAGGGGCGTCCATCTCAGAACTCGTCGCTCGATATTGGTCTGAATCTGCGCGGAGCCTACGTCGCTTCCAAGTGCAGCCGCGAGCTTAACTTGGGACACCAAAAACGGGGCCATCGGGTGGATCAGACGAGCCCTGGGCAGACGCTGCGAGTAGATATCCGGCAAGTAGGACAGGGAGGATTCAGCATTCCATTAACTATGCAGACTGAGGGGGAGAAGGTCATTCGAATCAATCAGACTGGTCCCGTTCTCCTGGAAGCGCCTCCAAGCTTCGATTCCTGAACGGTTCTGTGCGCCGCAGCCCTAGCCATCATTGAACAGTATCTAACAACCGTCAGCGTCTGCATCACGCTTCCTGTGAAGCTGAATCCGGGCCCTGCGTGCAAAATCTGACAGCTCTGTCCTCGAGTTGCCCAGACGAGCGGTTGGACGATGAAACTGATGCACATGGCCTGGCACTTAGATCGTTCGTACGGTGTGCG
The DNA here is from genome assembly GCA_963575745.1 of Prorocentrum cordatum. NCBI lineage: Eukaryota > Dinophyceae > Prorocentrales > Prorocentraceae > Prorocentrum > Prorocentrum cordatum. The sequence continues at coordinate 147,129 of CAUYUJ010002836.1, read as the reverse complement.
CCGCCATGGGTTCGGCTGAGCGAGCTAGTCTAAGATTGCACGCTCGCCAGAAGAACTTGTCGACCCGGGTGGGGAACGCGTTCAAATGCGCTTCGGAGCCCGCGCAAACTCCAAGATGCTGGCGCCACTTAATCGCCGCAAAAGAATTTGCAACCATTATCAAACTTAGTTCAGTGGGATGTAAGTCGGCGCGCATGAGTCGGACAGCAGGACGCGACAATACACTTCCCAAGATGCAGTTCAAGCCCCGCAGCCGCTGGCAACTTACAGAGCTCGGTAAACAGCGCAGCCGCACCGGGATCGCAACTGGCCAACCAGAACCTTAGGACATCAGCATACCCTGAGAGTCTGAACCTTCTAGGTCTAGAAGAACGTAAACATCCACAGGCGGGGCTCCGAGACAGCGCAAACAGTAACATTGATGCAGGGCATCCCTCGCAAACGCCCTTCCCAATTGAAATCGAGTCCAACGCCTGTCCTCCGAAGTGGACCGTTGAGACGCTATCGTCGTAGAGGGTAAAAAACTTTGCGATCCACTGCGGAATGTCCATCTTGCCCAAGACGACGGGAAGCCAGGCAACTATCAGCCTCGGGAGCGTTGCTTTGAAATATGTGAAGAACTGAGCTGACACGTCGCGCCCTCCGATCGCCGCCTGCCATGGCCTGGTGACCTTCGCATCCGATGATGTCGTCCAATATCGATCGCCCCGAGACGCCGCCAGCCTAGCAACAGCAGCAGACACCAGCACACAGCCAGTGCAACCCATAGAGAATGGACGAGCGCAGGGTGGTGCAGGATGATTTGCTAGAGGGCGTTGCAGATGAGTCAATGGGACGACTAGCCAGAAACACCCTTCGCATCTTATAGAAGTCAGGAGGGTAAGGGTCTTCGGGGTGAGCAACGCAGTACCGGTGATGCCTATGCAAGGCCTTCTGAGCTGGTGGGGTCTTCCAGCAAACGCGCGGAAGCCCATCGACGCCCGGCGTCGAGTCACCCGTCGACTGAACCAGCCAAGCAAGCTCCTCACGATCCAGGACCCACTCAAACGCAGAAAAAAAAACCTACAAAAACGAAGCTTTCTGAATGAAAGCATTCCAGGGTGGACCAAAGCGTGGGATCAGGCTCGACCACTGAAAACACAGAAACCCAGTGTCGAGCGAGCTCCTGCCCCGTGTGCTGTGGCGACGCGCGCGGTGCACCCGTGCACTCGTGCAGAGTGTAGCCATGCCGAAGCGTCCTGTTCAGCGTGCGCTAGCGCTCGCGATTGCGCGTCTCTGCGCTTCATGCTCGGGCAAGTCAGTCGCTCTCCCAAGAGCCTCTTCCTCCTCGTCCAAATAAAGAACTGCTTAGGAGAGCTATGTGAGAAAACGAAACAGCATCTTCCGAGATGGCACCAGCGCCGACATCAAATAAGGCGGCGAGAGCAGGCTGAGCACGGAGAGCATGGATCACAATATCGAGAGAGGGTGGACCAGCACGGAACGCTCCCATGGCCGAGACACTCCAAGGCAGATGCTCGCGAGTAGATGCGGCCTATCGGCAGCGCATAACCTTCCGAAGCTCTGCGGGGACATCGCGCATTGCCGCTCTGGTGCGCTCCAGCCGGGCAAAAGAGGGCGACGGTACTTCTCTTTCAGTGAGCAGCCTGGCTAGGATGTCGCGGTACTCAGCAGCGCGCGGGACCTGGGCGGGAATGGGGGGGAGGCCAGGACACGGGCGAGATTCGGGCGAGATCGCGGCAACCGCTGGGACGTGATCCGACGGGCCTTTGAGCCCATCGAAGATCCAGCCATCGCATTGTCATGGAAGGCTGAGGGGCGCTGCTTGGCATATAATCTATGTTTTCAGCCTGGCCGTACCGACGCAACGCAGTACAATCCCCGAAGAGAGAGCTCAATTCCCTGGCGCGCGCCGTGCCCCTTCGAGTGAACGTGCCCTGCTGCGCCTGCAAGCGACCTTCATCCCCAAGCACAGACTTGAAGTTTCCCGGCAAGACATTCGCGACCGACGTCGAGGGGAGGCGAGACAACTTCAGACGGACGGCCCGATGGCTGCCGACAGCGCGCGACGTCCGCGTCGACATTGGGCAAATTAGCGGCCGGCAGCCCCAAGCGCCCGCGGGAACCCAACCCCAGGACATACGAGATTTTGCCAGGACAAATCATACGATGGTGAAAGTCGGCGAAACAGCGAGCAACCCGACGATGCATGCAAATCAGAAGCCCATGTCCAAATACATTCTGCAGATGAGGGTCGGAAAAGAACCGATATTCAGGGAATTCTTTCTGGGGGCTGATGAGGTCCCCGACGTGGCCATGTGATTAACCGGACGCATGCTATCTGACAGCGCCGAACCGAGCCAGAGAAGAACTTCCATGCATGGCATGCCCTGTACTTCGCGCTGGTAACGCACCTGAATGGTGGCAAGAAAGAAAGGGACGAGTAGCGGCTGATCTCCTTCAACCGACCATGTGCCTCACTGGGTTCACCTTCGCGGAGTGACTGCACTCTCTTTCCCTAGCTCTTCAGCCAGGGAGGTCTTGCATGGACGAAAAAAAGAAACAAAACAAAAAACGGAACTCACTGTTGTAAACCTGGTCGACAATCGCCCGCGGCTGCTGTTGCTTCATCCCGATGGGCTAGGAAGCGGCGAGCGACAGAGATAACCTTCGGGCTCTCGGAATCGATCCCTGGCTTCGCCACGTGCAAAGGCTTAAGGGTCGCCTTTGCGGTGCCGTGCAAAAACATTATGGGGGCTCGAACGAATGGTCCAAGGACTATCCATCCCCATGAGGGGATGAAGAGCATTGCGAAAAGGGCCGATCAAAGAGTACTGCTTGTTGGTTTCGATACCCCGAAGAGGTTTCAGACGGCGCGTAACTGGACCACGCGGGGTAACGAATCTGAAACCGTCGGGCGACTTCTTCCGCTGAGGGCCACCTGCGACCCTTCTTTGGATTGGAACGCCATGCTCAAATTCTTGGCAAAACGCTGGGGGAGATTCTCTATCGTGTGTTGGACCGCCACCGAAGCGCACGAGGATAAGATTGCTGCCCCTCCTCACCGAGGAAGGTGGGCGGGTGAGGCTGAGGTGCCGTGCGTGGCCTAGCGGGGATGGGCAGAGTCGGGCTAGACGATGCTAAGCCGCATCTCGGAACTCTCCACCGGACCGGTCTTTCATCTCAAGCGGTTCCTGACGGCCCGGGGGACCAGAAGCGGCCCCATGGGCCCCGAAAACCGACGAGGGCAGGAACTCTGTCCCGACTTGCGTGTTCTCGAGGCGCCAGAACTCATGGAGGCCAGGGCTGTTGAGGGCTTAGCGAAGTCTGCTGCCTGACGGCAGGAGCTTCTATGATGTGCTCTGGACTCGTATGGGCATCTCTTGAATAACCTCAGCTTGTCTAAAACTACTTAGACCTGTGCAACTTGTCCTCGATTTCGCAGATCGACTGGAGAGGAGGCGTCAGGCCCTCAAGGGACAGGGGCCCGATCCGAGGGCGTTCGGCTCCCATGGGTCGCCGCTGTCCTTCCACTCGCTCCAGAGGCTGACCTTTCGCGGGGGGGGCGCCAGCTGCGCACACGCTGCACTGGTCACAACACGCGACAGGCTCGTGTCGTGACGACCTCGGCGCTGGTTCCCGACACAGCGCAGATCGTTCAACCTTGCAGCGATCGCGGCTTCCCGATGGCGCCGATCATTTGACATCGGCCGATTCTGGGTCACTGACGGCGTTCAACCTGGAACGCCCGCGCCAGGCTCGCCGCCGCGTCAACACAACACGAGTCCCTGCTGGAAGAGGACACGCCAACGTGAAATACACGAACAACCGCGGCGGCGCCCGGATGGGCGATAGCGTGGACAGACACCGAGGTCCTACGGGCCTCTCATCTCCAGGGCCCCAGGCGCACCCACAGAGGCGAAACACGCCGACCTGGGCATCCCCGATCAGTGGAGACTGTCCGATGTTTCGGCCAGCCCCCCGTGCACACCGAAGTCTCCCAACTTCCGCTCCGTGCTGCGCGACGGGCGACGCACGCTGGTCCTCGCGGCACACGCTGGCACCAGGATCGGTGTAGTAGGCAGAGGCGGGTAGCTGACCTCCCAAATCGAACCCCCAAAAACATCCGATCACTTCTGGAGACCTCTGACAACCTCTTACATGTCTGAACCTCCGAACTCGTCTGGATGCCTGCAGACTGCCTCGTGCGAACCCACATCCCCCACAACCTACGGAAGCACACAGAAGTCTGCAAACACTTCGCGAGCACTTCCGACCCCCCACGGGCAACATCTAAAAACCTCAAGATACGGTTGGAAGCGTTTGGCCACCTTCAGAAAACCTCTGACAACCTCTGACAACCTCCGACGGCATTCGCAAGCCTCCGACAACATCCGAAAACCAAGGCCCATACTTCACGCATCGTGCCCGGCGATGCGCAGTGATCTGCGCGCCCTAGCGCCACCTCGCCGCCACCGTGGGGAAGGCCAACCGCTGTGGCCCAGACCGCGACGCGCGAAGCGCGATGATCTTCGCGCCCCCGAGGGTGACCTGGATTGTCCTGCGCCCAGCGACCCCCACCCGATAACTCGAGGCGGGATCCCCAGGGAGCACCGGCACCCTTGGGGCCTGGCGTCCGCCGCGTGCGGTCGCCAGTCGTCGAAGGCACGAGGCGAACTCCCCAGCGAACACTGGCACACATTGGGTGTGCGAAGCGGGTCGGGAGCTCTTTTCTCTAAGTGTAAAAACCTCAACCTGTCAGGCGAGAACAGACCAGCCCCTAATCTGAAGAGACCAGACGATATCGACACCGCTACTCCTCAGACCTCTCCCGAGGTGCATTCTGACCGGCATTTCGGGGCGAATCTAGCCGTGGCGACGAGGGCCTCCCAAGATGCCCCACAAGGCGAAATCGAGGGAAGGGTGGTGGTAGCAGTATCATTTCCTCCTCTAAGAGTTGGCATCCTCCCTTGACCGACACGTTGCACGCGTCGTGCACCAGCCACTGCCGCGCCAGCCGAGAGGCCTGCTCCTCAAGCGGCACCATCCCTCCCGGGTCCGCGGCCACCACAGAGCCGGCGGGGCCTGGCGAGGCGGCGCGGGCAGAATTGCGATTGTGTTTGCAGCGCGGCCACCACCGGGTAGCGCCGTCGAAATTCCCAGCATCCCTGAGCAACACTTGAGCGAAAGACAGAAACCTGGGAGGCGAGCCAAAGCCTGGGCGGCCCCAAACGAAGGCGAAGAGAGAGAGATAGAGAGAGAGAGCGAGAGAGAGAAAGAGAAAGAGAAAAGGAGAGAGCGGATTGATCCGAGGGGGAGCGGGATTTGTTTGCTCGAGGGTCGAAGTGGTCGGGTGTCTTCGGGTCTCTATTCGCCTCTTGCAACGTTCTTGTGACCAGGGGTGGATTCCTTCTCGAGGCTCCGGCCGGGATGCACAACGGGCGCTCGAACTTGCTCCGCCGTTCTCGGCGTCCAAGAACGGTTTCTGGTCCGAGGGGCCGTCGAACAAACCAGGTACGCTGGGTTAAAAACTGGTCCTGGGCAATGAGTCGAGAACTTCAGAGGCCGGCGACCCGACAAAATCGAGTCGTCGAACGTACTGGAGGGGATGTGCGTCAAACCGATGTCGCCGTACAGTCGGACCTAGGCCAGAATAACATCCCTCAAGGACACGGGGACCCTCCGCCGGCCACAGCAAACAGAACATCCAAGGGTACCACCCCCAGGCTGCACAATAACATCCAACAAGCACGAAGAAACTCAGGCCACCCTCCACGAAACAACCTCAAACAGATACCTCGGTCCGACTGCACCGCTTTGCATGAAAACATGTCGCGAATGACGCCCTGTGGCACAACGAGGAGGAGGAGGACGTGGAGGAGCACAACGAGGAGAGGAGGAAGACGCCAGTCGGGGAGGCGGAGAGGCAGGAGACGAGCAGAGCAGGGCCGGGCGCGCGGCGGCAGCCCAGATCAGGCGCTCCATGGGCGTGCCACGAGGCGTGCCCGCAGGGCGGCCCCACCCAGCCGCCTCCGCGCCGCCCGCGCGCGCTGCTGGGAGCAGGCGAGAGGCGCGGGCGGGCGGGCCGGCCATCCCAACCCGCCATCCACGTGGCCACCTCCCTGGTCCGCCGCGACGCTGCGGCGAGGAAGGCCCGAGCCCTCCCCGGCCTTCCCGGCCCGAGAACGAAGGACTCCTGCACGAGCGGCTCGTGCGCGATCCCGTGCAAGTCTCAGTGAACGCAAGGAAAAGAACAGCAGTCAGGTCAGCGCTGGGCTCCGAGAGACTTGTCAGTGCTCCTGCCTCCCGGGCGCCACCTGAAGGCAATCGGCCGACCCAAACGCTGACCAGACCTTCTGTTGATCCAGAACGCTGCTGTAGTGTCAGGAAGCAGGCTTGGCAGACCCGACACCCGCAAGGCACAGAACAACATGAGGGGGAGGAACAGGGGGAGGGAGCATGGGGTGGGGGAGGTTACGAGGACGATGAGGATCAGGAGGAAAAAGGGGGACAGGAGGGAGGGGAGTAGGAGGAACGATAGATGCAGAAGAAGGAGGAGCAGAAGCAGCAGGAGGAAGCCGCGCCAGGGCCGCCAGCCAGCACACCAGCAGCCGCTGTGCCGCCGCCGACCGACTACACGGAACGCTCCTCGACTCTGTCGCCGGCCCCTGCTTGTGCGCGGGGGGGCCCGAGCCGCGCCGCGCCGCGCCTCCGGGGGGGCGCCGCAGCGTGGGGCGATTGCAAGGGCGGCTTCGGCACCGCGGCGGCGCGGAGCTCGACACCGGCCGCGCGCAGCAGCCCTACAGGCTGACGGGCCCGAGCGGGCACGCGGCCGAACGTCGGGGGGCGAGGGCGCGCGCGGCGGGGCCAGCTGCACGCCGTGAGCCAAAGGGGCCAGGATTTTAAAACAAGACGGGGAGGTGGGGGTGGAGCCCGGATCCCACACGAGGCGATGTGTTCAGGAGTTTGGGCCCGCCCTCCCTTCTCCATCGGCGGCGCTCTGCCTCCTCCTCCTCCTCCCTCCTTCTCCTCCTCCTCCTCATCCTCATGCTGTTGCCGCTGCTCCCCCTCCCGAAGGCAGGATGGGGGGAGGGGGAGGGGGATGAGGTCTGATGCGGAGGGGTGGTGG
>CAUYUJ010002836.1:100000-135000 GCA_963575745.1 Prorocentrum cordatum | reverse complement strand
GATGTCGATTCCTATCGTGTTTTGATTCAGCATCTACATAATGTCCCTCAGATTGGCCATCGGCTCAGTGAGGTCATGTTGTCGATAGCAGTTGGCAGCACGTGGCCGCGAGCAAGGAAGAAGGCCGAGATCACACGCTTCGCTGGCACTGACAAGTGCCCTCGTTGCCAGCTTGAGCCTGAGACGCCTCTTCATCGCAGTTGGAGTGCAGTTATAACACCAATAAGGAGGCGTACACCATGACAGAGGATCTAGTGTATCAAGCCACGGTGCAAGCGGAGGCAGAGCCAGCCTTCTGGCTACGGGGATTGCTGCCCTCCCCATGGGTGGCTGTCCCGCCTCCTGCCCGCGTCGAGGCCTGGGTAGTGACAGGTCCTTTTGAGCTGGGTCCGGGGTGCCTCGGACACGGCACGGGCCAAGCTCCGTTGCTGCTACTTGGTGATGCCAGCGGCGGCCCCGACACCGCCATCACCAAGTTTCGCCGCGTCGGCTGTGCCACCGCACTTTTCCACTCGCTGGAGCCCACGGTGTCCATAGCAGGGACCATCAGTGGGCCGCTCTGTGGCGACAGACAGGCTGTCCCCCGCGGCGAGCTACGGAGTCTGTTGCTAGCCGTTTGGGCTACGAGTGGTTTCATCACATATGTAACAGATCAGATTGTGAGCCAGTCATCAAGGGCTGGTATGCCAGACGTTTTGAGTTCCCGAGCGGGCCCGATGAGGACCTGTGGGCCCAGCTCGGACAGCTCATGCAGATTCGTGATTTCAACTCTGTCTTTGTGATCTTCGTGCACTCCCACCTCGGGGGAGCTGAGATCCATGCTGGGGCTGCTCCGAGGTGGGCGGTCACTGGCAACACGATTGTGGATGTTGTTGCAGGAGCTGCAGCCAACGCAGCTCGCTTGCCAGAGTCTCTCCGCCAGCGTATCCACATTCACGAGCGGAGAGCGAGGCTTGTGCGTCTGCGCCTGCTGAGGGCGACGATCGACGCGATGGAGGCCGATGCGGCACCTGGTGCGCAGGAAAAAGCATCATCCTCCTCCGTCCCTCGTCCTCCCTCTGCTGCTGCTCTCTCCCTCTTCTCTACCTCCCACGTTCTCGATGAGAGTGGGAGGAGGTGCACTTGTTGCGGAGGATCGGCCAGCAGGGACGCAGCAACCAAGTGGCGCCAATGTGAACTATAATGGGTCCATCCTTTATAAGCCCCCCCATGGCACGTCTGCGCATAGCGGGTGGGTGGGTGGAGCAATCTCATGCTATGCAGTATCATACACATCTTAAGCTCTGGTATTGTAATTTGTGCGGTTGTTTTGCGTCCGAGGTCCTACGTGAACTTGGCAAGGTCTGTACCAGGCGTGTCACCACACATCGAGCTGTATATCTCGATCGGATTTCGCGTGGTTTATGGCCTAAGGTTTTAAGTGCACGTGAGAAGCAGAGCCGTGGCCGTGTATAGTAATGCCTTCATGTGTAATTCGTCACGTCATGTTGGCACGGTTGACTCTGTCACATGGTCATACTCATACTCCTCCTCCTCCTCCTCCTCCTCCTCCTCCTCCTCCTCCTCCTTCTCCTCCTCCTCCTCCTCCTCCCCTGGCGAAGAGGGAACGCAGCCCATGCGCACGCACTGTGGATGTGTGTCAGCGCAACCAACACCCCAGTGCCAGTCACCGGCCCCCCAAAAGCCGCCGATGCCAAGCGCTAGGCGAGAGCGCACGGCAACCAACAAGGGTACCAACCAGGACTCCTCCTCCTCCTCCTCCTCCTCCTCCTCCTCCTCCTCCTCCTCCTATTCCTCCTCCTTCCTCCTCCTCCTCCTGGAGGCGGCGACTGCCTACGAGGATCTCGTTGGAGGTGTCCGCGTCCAAGCGGACGGCTTGCCCCAACGCGTCCAGCACGAGGGCGTACTGCGCCGCGGCCTCGCCGGTGCCCTCGCCGTCGGCCCACGCTGCGTTCGGCTCGTCGAAGACCTCCGGGAGGAGGGGGAAGTGGAGGGGCAGGAGGACAGGAGGTCGACCTGGATGCCCACTGTGTGAGCGTGAGACAGAGACGGACCAGAAGGGGGAGGAGGAGGGGGAGGAGGAGAAGAGGGCCCACGCGGCCAAGAAGAGTGCCGAGGTTCCCGCGGGGTTAAGGCCATAAAACCAATGAGGCCCCAGGCGAGCCACGAGCACCTCCCCCTCCTCCCCCTCCTCCTCCCCCTCCTACTCCCCCTCCTCCTCCTCCGTCTCCTCCTCACCGTGATCCTCCTCCTTCTTCTTCTTCCCGACAACATCGAAACACGAAGGCCGCAGCGAGGCCGCCTGAAGTCTGCGGCCCTGCTTTGCCATCGCCGCCACCAAGCCACCTGTGGGCCCCCACGCGCATCCCAGCCCCGGCAGTGGCCCACACAGAGCGCCTTCCCTTCCATCCGCCCCGCTCCGACATCACCCGAGTGTGTCGCACGGCCGTCTACGTTTTGCACCTGTTTTGCGGCCCGCGCCACCCGGGAGATGTCCAAGGCCATGTTGAGGGTTTCGTTTCGGCCGCCGGCGCCGCTCCACTCTGGACATGCTTAGCCTGCCGGTGGCCAGTGATGATGTCCACGAGAACATGTCCAATTCACGTTCGGTATCCTTGTTCTTGGACCTCATCAAGGATGGGCACGCGATTGGTGTGTTCGCGGGCCCGCCACGCGCGACGTGGTTAGCAGCTCGGCCCTGTTTTCTAAGAGCGCAGAGCGGCCCGCGCCCTGTTAGATCCATCAGTATTGTCTGGGAGGCCCCCACGAGCTCTGCGGCGGAGTGGAAACATCTCGACCTGGGCAACGCGCTGTACAGATCGAGTCTGACTTTCATGTATGCCTGCTATATTCTTGGAGCGGCCGGCACTTTTGCACACCCCGCGCCTCCTTCGGACCCCCTGGCCCCCTCCAGCTGATTTCTGCCAGAGACAGTACATCTGCGTGCCCTGGGCAGGCAAGACCCCAGCGGTAACTTGGACTTTGTCTGGGTCGATTAGTGCGAGTTCGCGGCGACCGCGGTCGAACCCACCCAATTCTTACTGGTCGGTCGGCCCTTGTTTCGCCAGGCTCTGTCCGGCCTCCCGCGCGGGGGGCGCTGTTCCCACAGGCAGCTCAAGCAGTAGCCCGCACGGAGCTGCCAGCGACGGCTTGGTCGAGGACCTCCGAGCAGCGTAATCCGAGCACTACAGCTCGGAGCTGTGCGCTTCTATAGCGGCGCAGCTGTTCCAAGCTGCCAGATCTCGGCTGCCGGAGGCGGCCAGGGTGCCTTCTTCTGGCGACGGCGCTGCTACTAGGGAGGATCTCGCACCCGTCTACCTCCCTCTGAACTCTTGGCTTCAATGCTCCCTCCCCTCCCCTCCCTTCTTGGCTGGGCGCGCGTTCGCTCGAGTCCTCACGCCTGTCTGTGGGGATCTGGAGGGATGTGGAGTTAGTAGATAGAGCAAGGGGGTACTGTGCAAACTCTGGGCAAGAAACTACCCGCGGCCAGTGGTTCGACTGCCGCGGCCGCGCTGCTATCCATTGCGGCGCCGGCGCCAGCTCATGTTTCATGTGTATCCTTGCTAGTTTTTTCTTGATGGGGAAAGCGGCGCGGTGTCGCAGCAACTAATCAACACTTGCAGTAGCTTGACGGCGGGTGATAAGGGACAGTTTGGTGAAAGGGGCAGGAGGAGTGGAGAGCGGTATTTGTCACCCGGGTGTGCGCAGCACCTAATCAACTCTCCCAGTAATGGGAAGGGCACCGGGTGTGCGCAGCACCCAACCAACCCTCGCAATACCCGTTGTTTGTGCTGTTCCTCCTGCTCCTCCTCCTCCTCCTCCTCCTCCTCCTCCTCCTCCTCCTCCTCGTCCTCCTCCTCCCCGTCCTCCTCCTCCTCGTCCTCACCCCACCTTCTCCAACTCCTGCCTCCTCCCGCCTCCTCCCTATCCTCCTTCCCCCCCTTCCTCCAACTCCTCCACCTCATCCTTCTCCTCCTCGTCCTCCTGCCAGTCGCTTCATGTCCTTCCTTCTCCACGCCCTCCCCCTGTCACCGCTTCTCCCCCATCTCTCCTGTTTTTCTGTCTTCTCCTCCCTTCTCCTCCTCCCCGGGACCTCGCGGGGGGAAGTTTTCTTCCTGGCTGCAGCGAGTGGGCCAACCCGCCCGCAAGCGTCCGCCCAACAAAGATAGAGCCGTGCACGAACGATACCTCACAGACTGGGAACCTTGGGGACTAGCTCGTATCTGTGGTGACAGCGAGAGAGGGGAAAGACAAAACGAAGAGAGGAGGATAAGAGGCACACTGAGGAGGAGCACGGGCCCACGTCAGTGGCCAAGTACTCTCTGCTAGGCCAAAAATACCTGTTAGCTGTCCTAGGCCGAGCTCTCTTCCCCCACACTGGGAATGTAGGAGGACGTGGCATGGCCAGGAATGGCACGAGAGAAGCATACTGAAGGAGGGGAGCTAGGCACGTCGTCCCGATGCATATTGAATGAGGCAAGCAATCAAGATTCCCTCAGAGACTCCGCACTGGGGGGTAAGAGGAGAGGAAAACGCGATGTCGCGAGATGAGAGAGAAGAGGTCTGGGTCTATGAGAGGAGAGAACGTGTATGGCCCATGGGCCTGTGCTTGCTGCAAATAATGAAAGCACGCAAACCAAACAACACATGCGAGCCCTCGTGTAGGCCTGTAGGACTGCACGGCATAACAAGCGGGACCTGATTCCCCAAGTAGGGAGAAGCCGCTTTGTCAAAACAAGAGAAACGTTGAAGGGGAAACGAACAGGGTAAACATGATTGACTGTGCTTATCCCTCGAATAAACGCCACGGTCACGGAGCCTATCACCAGCCATGTCTCAACACGTACCCTGGCGACGTACCCAACCCCTGCGCAATGCGGGGCATGAGTAGCTTGGGGGACGTTATACGGAGGCAATGACGTGACATGTGCGAAATCCCGCTGATCTGCGTGGTGCTTCACTCCGCTGGACCCGCCACCAGCCTACGAAAGTAGCAACAATTTCGCAGATCGCAGCCCCCCAAAGATGGCGAGGTCCGCTCAGATCTGTGCGGTGCCTCATTCCGCTGAACCCGCCAGCAGCCCTTGAAAGTGGTGACCGGTTCGCAGATCGCAGCCCCCCAGGGACGGCGAGGTCTCGCTCAGATCTGCGCGGTGCCTCACTCCGCTGGACCCACCAGCAGCCCTCGAAAGTGGTGACAGTTTCGCAGATCGCTATGCTGCCCCCCAAGCAGCCCTCGAAAGTGGCGACAGTTTCGCAAATCGCAGCCCCCCAAGGATGGCAAGGTCTAATTCGTGTCCGCGGCGGCTACCCACTATGCTCCCCCCCCCCAGCAGCCATCGAAAGTGGCGACACCTTCGCAAATCGCAGCCTCCCAGGGATGGCGATGTCTGATTTGGGCCCGCGGCGGCTACCACCTACTATGCTGACCCCGCAAAAAAAGCCCTCGAGAGTGGCGGCATATTCGCAAATCGCAGCCCCCCCCCCCCCCAAAGGATGGCGAGGTCTAATTTGGGCCAGCGGCGGCTACCACCCACTATGCTGTTCACCCCAAGCAGCCCTCGAGAGCGGCGATAACTTCGCAAATCGCAGTCCCCCCAGGGATGGCGAGGTCTAATTTGGGCCCGCGGCGGCTACCACCCGCTATGCTCTCCCCCACGCAGCCCTCGAGAGTGGCGACCGATTCGCAGATCGCAGCCCCCCAGGGATGGCGAGGTCGAAGTTGGGTCCGCGGCGGCTACCACCTACCATGCTGCCCCCCCTCAAAAAAGCAGCCCTCGAGAGTGGCGACAGATTCGCACATCGTCGTCCCCCCAGGGATGGCGATGTCTGATTTGGGTCCGCGGCGGCTCCCACCCACGATGCTGTCCCCCCCAAGCAGCCCTCGAGAGCGGCGACAGATTCGCAAATCGCAGCCCCCCAGGGATGGCGAGGTCTAATTTGGGCCCGCGGCGGCTACCACCCACTATGCTGCTGTCCCCCCCAAGAAGCTCTCAAGAGTGGCGACATATTCGCAAATCGCAGCCCCCCAGGGATGGCGATGTCCTATTTAGGCCCACGGCGGCTACCCACGATGCTGCCCCCCCCCCAGCAGCCCTCGACAGTGGCGACATATTCGCAACTCGCAGCTCCCCAGGGATGGCGAGGTCAAAGTTGGATCTGCGGCGGGTGCCCACTATGCTGCCCCCCCAGCAGCCCCCGAAAGTGGCGACATATTCGCAAATCGCAGCCCCCCAAAGATGGCGAGGTCTGCTGTTGATCTGCGGCGTGTACTCACTATGCCGTCCCCCCCGCAACCCTCGAAAGCGGCGACAGATTCGCAAACCGCAGCGCCCCAGGGATGGCGATGTCTAAGTTGGATCTGCGGCGGGTGCCCACTATGCTGTCCACCCCCCCAGCAGACCTCGAGAGTGGCGACAGCTTCGCAGAACGCAGCTCCCCGCAGGCAAGATGCACACACAAGCGGCAATTACGCACAAGGCAAAAATGAGACAAGAAGGAGGCGGTGCAAGGCGGCACAAGAGGCCCCCAAGACGGATCCAAGAGGGGGCCCAGAAGGGGGACGCGAACGGACATTTCGAGCCCTCGAATCCGAGAGGCCGCCAGAAGGCCCCAAGAGGCTCCGAAGAGGACCCAAAGAGGCCCCAAAAGGCTCCCAAGAGGCCCTCGGGAAGCGCCAAGAGGCCCCCTAAAGGCTCCCAAAAGATCCTCCAGAGGCTCCCAAGAGGCCCCCAAGAAGTCCCAAGATGCCCTCAGGAAGCCCCGAAAGGCCCCCGAGAGGCTCCCAAGAGGCCCTCCCGAGGCTCCCAAGAGGCTCCCGAGAGCGCCCCGAAGAGACCCCAAGAAGCATCCCTGAAGACTCTGACCCACAACCTCGGCACGGTAGCGGGATGGGTCGACGGCCATCACATAACGCAAGGTCATGGGCAAGTATGCTTAAACGTGTGAGGAATAAGAGCGTAGCGATGGAATGACCTGGCATCTATCTATGGGCACTGCCTGGTGATAAAAAAGATAACAGTCATAGATATACCAAAATTTTGTCTGCTCGCCATTCCACGGCGATGGCTACGTCATCCCTTCCCCTCCGCTGGGAAGGCTCAAATGGATCCTTGCCGGAAGCAGTCCAAGTGCCAGGGGGAGAATAAGCAACGGAGAAGGTAGAGGGCAACCAAGACTGCAAAGCAGCTAAGTAAGAAAGACCGTGTAATCCAGGGAGATGTTGTCTCTGCTGGTCGAGGTTGCCTACGGCTCCAGAGAGTCAACCCAGCGAAGCATTAGCATCAATGACAATACTGATGGGTCCACGAGGGAGTTGCTTAATTTTGTGAGACAGTGACGTCCATCATGCCTTAAAACCAAAAGGGAGGCAAGGAAATGAGGAGAGTTACCTATCAGAACGTACACGTTGAATCTATGCATGGTCCGGGTGGATGGTAATTGAAATCGGACTTGGGGGGAGTAGGTGGTAATTCTTGCGGTTTTTGGTGTAAAGGCTCGGGAGCTTGCCCACGAGAAAGCCCCTGACCACCAAGCTATTGTCTCATAGTGCGCGTCCAGTATCATTTCGGGGGGCACTAGCTTCTGATAGGAGAGCAGCCTGCAGCGTTGGACTGTCGGAGTTTCTCTTCCAGCATGCGAACGAGCCAATGAAACAAAGCTCCTGCTGAGCAAATGAGGGAGGAGGGAGGAAGGAGGAGGGGGGCGTCAGAGGGTTGGACAGGCTATTGCTGGTTAGAGGAGGTATGATCAATGAAAGGGGCCGGGGGAACTCCATGGGAGAGAGAGAGATAGAGAGAGAAAAAAAAAAAGAGAGAAGGTGGTCCTCCTGGTCCTGCGCCCTCCTTTTCAGAAGAAAGGGGCAGGCACTCAGGCAGGTTGCAGCCCTGCAGACAGAGAAAGAGAGATCTGGAGGAGGTGGAAGAAGGGTGGGGTAACCAAGGAAGATGAGAGAGGGCGGAACAAGGGATCATGGAGAGAGGTGGTGCAAGGACGGAAGAAATGAGATAATGGATGAGGAAGCCCCGGCATGAGGAGGATAACTAATTCTGCGGGCTCGGAGGAGGACAGCGCAGAAGGAAATGGAGGAGCAGGAGGGGGAGGAAGAGCAAGGGAAGGAGGAGGAGGAGGCAGACGTACCTCCCAGATTACGTTCTGGCCGCGGAAGTGCGATATCGTGGCTTTGGCATAGGCTACGTAAGCGTCCCTGCACATGGAGCCGCCGCTGGGATACCTTCTCTTCCTACTGATGCGCGTCCGCCTCGTCCTCCTCCTCCTCCTCCTCCTCCTCCTCCTCCTCCTCATCGTCCTCTACTTTTGCCTCCTCTTTCAGCTCCTCACACTTCCACTCATTTCACGATCCTCCTTACCATTATCACACAGATCCTCATCTTCAAAATCCTCAGTCGACCGAAGGCTCGGAGGACAACTCCTAATCCACCCCCTCCTACCTCCTCCTCGTCGTCTTCTTCCTCCATCCTCCGGCTCGTGGAACCCCCTCCTAGACTGTCCTCCTCCACATCGAAGCCCCTCCTCCTCCTCCTCCTCCTCCTCCTCCTCCTCCTCCTCCTAATTACTCTTCCATTGTCTGGCTCATGGATCCACCTCCTGGCATCCACCTCCACCTCGAACCTCATCCGACTCCTGCTGCTCCTCCCCCCCCCTACTCCTTCTGCTCGTCCTCCCCGCTCCGTGTTCCCTCGCCTCAGCGGTGGCGCTCTGGGGCTCGGAGGCGCTGGCCCGGACACCTTCCGCAGCCGTACAGCTCGTTCCCGCAGCACAGCGACGCGACGACGCCGACGCCCTGCCCTTTGAGCCGGCCGACGACGTGGTCGTACTTGGCGAAGTCGTAGGCGCCCTCTCCGCACGCCCACTCGAGGATGACGAGGCAGGGGAGGAGGCAGGAGAACGGCCCGCGCCAGACAACGTCGGTCCGACGCCAAAGGAGGCAGGAGGGGGCGAAGGAGGAGCGAGGAGGGAGCCAGGCGGGGGTGGAGGAGGACGGAGCAGGGAAGAGGAGGGAGGGAGGAGGCGTGGAGGGAGGAAGGGCGCCGCGGGCGCCACGCATCGAAGGGGAGGGGGGCGGACGGCTCGCCCGCAGGCCTCCAGAAGTCCCCGGAGGACCCGAAGGAACGGCCAGGAGGCTTCGAGAACACACGAGGCTGCCGAACAACACTCGTGGAAGAAGAAAAAGAAAAACGTATCATCGACGCGCGAGTTCTTGTGCTGATCCCTGCATTTCGTTTCAAGATTCGGGGCGTGCTCGAAGGATACACGTTTCGCCCTTGGAACGGCCCCTGAAAAGCGACACACCCACACGTCGTACTCTTGGCAGCTGGGCAAGCAAAAACAAAAAAGTGGGGGTCGCTGCTCTGCCAGAATGGACCACTTGAACAAAGGCCGAAGATACCGCGGCTCCAGATTGGCGATGAATGGGCGAAGGGTTTCAAACTCAAGCGCGAGGGCGCGCCGGCCTTCTCCTCCTCCACGGCGGCCCAGGACACCACCACGCGGGCGATGGAGAACACGCCCGCCAGCTCGGCTTCATCGCCCGGCTCGAAGGTGCTGACGTCCAGGCCAACGCCCCAACGGTGAGAGCCCATGGACCGCAGCCAGGCCACCCGGTCTGCGCGCATGTCAGCGGCCTCCTCCGACCTCAAGAAACGGACGACGTCTGCATCCTGTTTAGATCCGCCACCGTGCCCTCGAGCCCGAGTTGGATTGTCCTCAGGTCCCTTGCTCGATCCCGTGAGCCTCAGTCCTCGCTCCTGAGGAGTCTTTAAGGGCCCCTGACCCCAAACTCTCAAATCTCCTGCGGCTTTGCGCGGTTCCATTGGCTCTCCCGAGTGGTGGCGCATACCTCTTTCGGGGCCAAGAGGGGCCCAAGACGGGCCAAGAAACCTCCAAGAGCCCGCCCTGACGCTCCATGGGTGCTCCGAGTCGCTCCACGATCGGTCCAAGACGCTCAAGGTGGCTCCAAGATGTCCCAAGACGCCTTCGAGACATCCCTCGGGAGCTCCAAGAGCCTTCCTAAGAAGGCCCCGATATGCAACAAATTACAGAGTTCCCATCGGCTCTTCAATGTTTTTGGGGTTCTCGATTTTTCGAGCTTCCGACGCTCAAGACGTCCCACGAGGCCCCCAATACCGCCTCAAGACGGCACAAACGGCCCCCAGGAGGGCCACAAGAGGTACCCAAGACGGCACAAGAGAGCCCCAAGACTGCCCCAGGAGGGACCCAAGAGTGGGCACCCGAAGCGACAATTCGAGCCTTCCGACCCAAGATGCCCGCAGGAGGCCCTAAGAGGTCCCCAAGAGGTCTAAGAGGTCCCCAGGAGGCCTCCAAGAAGCCCCAAAAGGCCCCCAAGAGATTTCAAACCTGCCTCCACGAGGCCCCCGAAAGGCCTCTCGCTTCATCCCAGCGAACATCCTAGAAGTCCACGACCCACAACACACGCATGGGGGCGGGATGAGCCGAAGGCCATTCGATCCGCCGCACCCTGTGACTTGCCACAGGGGTGCACGGCGTTCCAGGCGTCTGGCAGATCTTGAAAAACGGTTCTGAACACTTCCCCGTGGGGTCTCGGGCCAACCCGCCGGCCGTGCGGAAAGCCCAGTCCCCATTAGCCGCATCGCGTCCAAGACGGCCAAGATGGCCTCCAAGACGGCCAAGATGGCTCCAAGGCGGCCAATATGGTATATGGCCTCCAAGACTGTCTCATCAAGACGCCATGAAGACCGCTAAGATGGCCCGAGTGCGTTCCAAGATGTCCTGTAGACGGCCCGAGCGGCGGCCCCTCAGACGCCCCAGGAGGGCTCCAAGAGGATCTCCAGGATGCCAAGATCATTGATTCTCCTCAGGTGTTGTCCATGTTTCCAGTGTTCTCGCCTCTTCGGGCATCCGACCCTGCAAGACGGCCCAAGAGGCCCCCGAAACGGTCCAGGACGGTCCCACGACGGCCCCAGAGACCTCTAAGACAGCTAGCGCGCCCAAAGGGCGACCCACGACGGCCACGAGGGATCAAGACGGCCTCTGAAGGCCATGAGGACCCTGAGACGCCCTAAGAGCGCTCCAAGAGGATCTCCAGGATGCCAAAAGCATGGATTCCCTGCGGTTTCTCCAGCATTGTGGCGTTCTCACATTTTCGGGCTTCCGACGCTCCACGACAGGCCCAGAGGCCCCATGGATCGCCCCAAGACAACTCAAAAGACCACCAAGAGGCCGACAAAACGGTCCGAAAGGGCCTTCAGGCAACCCAAAAACCCCGAAGACGGCCCCAGGGCTTCCGACGCTCCAAGACAGGCCCATGGGCCCCCCAAATTGCCCAAAGACGGCCCAAGATGCCTCGAAGAGGCCCGCAAGACGGCCCAATATGGCCCTGAGTGAGCCCAAGAGGCCCAAGACGGCCCCAGAGACCTCAAAGACGACCCTAAAGCAGATCCCAAGACGGCCCTCGAAGGCCAAGAGGTCCCATAGAGGCACCCAGGAGGTCTTAAGAGGGTCTCAAAAGGCCTCCTCTTCTTTTTTCTCCTCCTTCTCCTCCCTCTCCTCCCTCATTCTCTTCCTCTCCCCAGTGTTCCCCCAAGGGTTTCCACAACGGCTGGGGGAACACATAGTCCAATAGTTTCGCCAGACTTCGGCCCAAAGCCTGGCCGCATGGGCGTTGCCAACAGGCAGGAGGCAGCGGTGATTCGCCGTAGGCGTCCTGGATAAGAAAGACACCAAAAACTGCATAAGCGCAAACCTTTGGAGGCCCACGCGGATTCCTCGGGTCGGCGCCGGACCCTCCGGCGCCGCCCGCGGCGAGCTCCGCCCGCCAGGAACGGAGTGCCCAGCGCTGTCCCGAGAAATCCGTGTGGCCCTCCGAGAGTTCGATGCTTGTTCAGCTCTTGCGGATTGTTCGATCCTTCGGGCGCAGGCTCGTCGCCGCAGCAGCGGGCAGCCACGGGGGCGCGTCCGTGGTGGCCGCAGCGGGAGGCGGGGTAGGCACCGCGGTGTGCACAGTCGTGGGTACGGCCGTCGGCGCCGGTGTGGGTGCCACGGTGGCGGCGACCATGGGCGTTCCTGCGGCGTCCACCTCGGAGTCTGGGACGAGGTAGACGGGGAAGGAAGAGACGTGCATCTTCACCTTGCCGCCCTCGGGGCAGGCGGTGTGGACGATCTTGGAGCAGCCGTCGCAGTCCCACTTGCCCAAGTTCTGGCCCAACAGGCCGACAACCTTCATGCACTCCTTCAAGGGTATTTCCAACGACATGTCACCCTCTTGCTTGACGGTCCAAACGGCGTACTTGTCGTACTGCCCGTCTGGGTCATTGCGGTGCCTGTACCTCAAGCAGAAGATGCCGTCAGCATCACATGGGTTGTTCACGTAGACGAGGCTGCTCAGCAACGACTGCAACGTCATCGCTGCCAGGTACGAAGGCTTGGCATACGTGTGGGGCTCCCTGGTGTAGTCGGCATTGTACAGCGTGGCCCCGAAGTTGTGCTCTGCGTTCATCGGCTTGTCGCCGTCGTTCTTCCAGTCGTACCAGATGCTGAACGAGATGCCAACCTTGTCGTTGATCAGCCACTGGCGCGCGAGCCTCGCGGCCTGCTCTGGTCCAGAGATGACGTCGCCAGTGCCGCCCCCACCCGGCGGGCACGACTCGGGGAGCCCGCCCATTGGGTGACCACAGGTGGCCCAGCCCCACTCGCTGCTG
The DNA here is from genome assembly GCA_963575745.1 of Prorocentrum cordatum. Taxonomy (NCBI): domain Eukaryota; class Dinophyceae; order Prorocentrales; family Prorocentraceae; genus Prorocentrum; species Prorocentrum cordatum. The sequence goes on along the minus strand of CAUYUJ010002836.1, from coordinate 122,302 downwards.
ACGAAGGGGACATTGGCGACCAACGGGTAACCTTCGAGCCTATGCCTCAATTCTTTCCACGACTCAATCACACTTTCGGGCCCGTCTCTCCGATACGGGTGTGCAGAGATGGCGTCGAACCGATCCAGGCCGCCGACGTTGCCCGTGGAACAGATGAAATCTACGTCGACCCCTGAAGTGGCGGGCCCAATAACTACCTCGTTGGCTATGGCTGGATCCCCTCGCACGCGCTTCATTACGTTGTTGACCAGCGCGGGATATTCTCTCTTGGTCTCCTTCCTGAGCCGCCCCCAGTCCGCCCAGAAGCCGTTCGGCTCATTGTAGAATTCCCAAATAATGCCATGGCCCGCGAAGTGCGCCATCGAAGTTACCGCGTAGTTGGTGAACGCCTCTTGACACGAAGGTGTGCGTGGATGATCTTTGCAGCCGTATAGTTGGTTCCCGTAGCAGAGGATAAACAAGGGCTGGAGGTCGTTGTTCTCCATATCCGCCAAGAGATCCTCGAGAAGGAAAACAAGAGTCGGTAGGAATACGAGGAGGATGGAGATTAGGACAGAGTGCAACACGGTCCTCGTATTGCTTGAAGTCGAATGTGCCCTTGGCCTTCTCCACGCGGTGCCAAAACAGGTCGATACGCACCGTCTTGAAGGCCTCTGGAGCGCCCTCCTGACCACACCCCTCTTCCCTCGACTGACGACCTCGGGGGTCTGGGCAGAAGCGCACAGAGAAGCAGGCCCTGGCGACAGGGGGGGGGAGGGGGAAACAAGCGGGGGGCGGGGGGGAGGAGAGACGGCGAGGGGGGAACGAGGGGCAGTGAAGCGAGGGGGAGGAAGGGGGTCAGCCACGAGCGCTCGCGGCACACCTGGCACCCGCCACGCCCTCGGGCGCCCGCGCCGCCCCGCAAGGACGGGCGGGGGAGCCCAGAGGCAGGGCATGCCCCGGGTGGGCGCAAGGGCGGCCTGCGGCGCGGGCCACACCCCGCAGGGCAGCGGGCGGCGGGCACCCTTCCGCTGGGGCTGGGACTCTGCGTCTGGGTCGTGCTGGTCTTCTTCGTCGTCGTCGTCTTCTTCGTCGTCGTCTTCGTCTTCTTGCTATTACTATTTTTCTCGTCTTCTTCTTCTTCTTCTTCTTCTATCTCTTCTCCGCCCGCCGCTCTCCGCAGAAAGGCGGCCTCCGCGGCGCGGCCGCGCGGGCGGCCCGAGGCGCCCGCGGCGCTGCCAGGGGAGGCGCGCGCGGCGGCGGAGGACGCACCGCCCGCTGCTGGGTGCTCTGCTGCCCTTTGCTCCTCGCCCGTCTGCGATCCTCGACTGGTCGCGCTGCAGCTCGGAGCGCGCCAAAGGGGCGAGCGGCGGCGCCCGAGTAGAGACAGCGCTCGGCGAGCGCCAGCTGGCAGCGTGGCGCGAGCAGCGACGACGCCGTGGCGGCGACGCCGTGGCGACGACTCTTGAGATGAAGGCGCAAGTGCGAAGGCAAATACTTTCGGAGGTCCGCGCGGATCTCTCGGACCGGCGCTGGGCCCCATGGCGTCGCCTCCGGGCGCGTCAGCGAGGGGGGGCCCAGCGCCGACCCAAGAGACCCGCACGGACCTCCGAGAGTCGAAACCTGATGTTTGTGCAGTCTTGTCTGCTTCCGCCCCAGAGGACGCTCCGAGAGGGCGCCCCAGAAGCCTCGACTCTCGAGGCCCAGCCTTGGGCAGGAGGGCGTCTCCCAAGGCCCAGAGAAGGCCCAGAGCGCCCCAAGAGCCTCGATCGTCGAGCCGCGGAGGAGGAGAAGGAGGAGGAGGAGGAGGAGGAGGAGGGGGAACGGGAGGGCGCGCCGCTGATGACCTTGGAAGGGAGCGCCGCCATGAGCCGACGAAGGCCCACCCACCCTCGGATGCGCCGAAGAAAGGGGGCCCGGCAGAGGGAGGTGAACGCATCATGGCACGAGGCATGTGCGCGGACGCGGCGGAGTCCAGAGGCCAGGGGCCACGCAGTCTCGGAGGTACCATGACCCCAGCGATGACATCCACGCTCCTCTAGTCCTGGGACCCCCCTTGCTGGGGGTGAGGAGGCGTGGGAGGCGTCGCGCGACAGCACCCTTTGGAACGGCCGAGGGCGCTCCGAGCAGAACAGTATACGGGAAACATCAAGTCATGACATGCTGAGCGTGAGGAATCATAAAGACGGAAAAGCGGGAGTTCCGCTGCACGCTGTCGGGGGATAGTGATCCTTAACGGGCTGCTGCTTGTGCCAGGTGTGAATTGGGGGAAGCCTGGGAGAAAGGCGGGTCACCAAGATGTGCATGGGGGGAGGGAGAGTGGAAGAAACAGAGGGATGGCGAGGTCCAAGTCGCTCGGAGACCTTCTCCAGAGGTACCCCTCGCCAGAGGTCCCTGGGGGGCTCAGGACACCTCTGGGGGCCCAAGAGGGAAAAACAGCGTCCAAGCGCAGATCGATCCACGATCATCTCAAGGGGGGGGGCGGGGGAGGACTGGACGGGCGCTGCAGGAGGCAGGGCGGCCTTCGCGAGCGCCGCCATCTCTGCCGGGTGGGAGCCCGTGAAGTGGATGTTCACGCCCCACCTCGAGGCCACAAATCCCACCAGCCCTGTGGGCGGAGGTGGTTAAGTGCGCTTCCTCTTCCAACCCTCTTCTCCCCACTAATCCCCAAACCCTGGACATGGAGGTGGCGGGGCGGCGAAGTGTCAGAGAGTCCAAGAAGACCTCGGCGAAAAGGCAGAACGCATGGATGCTCTATGAGTTTTGAGCCCAATTCCAGCCTCCTCGGGGGGGACCCGTGTTGAGAACCAACCCTTTTTTGATCGAACTCTTCCAAGACGGCCCCAAGATAGCCCCCGAGGCTCCCAAACGTGCCCCGAGAGGGCCGAAAGAGGCGACCAGAAGGCCCCGAAGAGATCCCCAAGAGACGCCCAAAAGGCTCCCCCGAGTCACCTAAGACGATCCAAGAGGCCCCCTAGACGCCATAAGAGACCTCTCAGAGGCCTCTGGCCTGTCTGCTCGCTTTCCACCTCCCTTCATCCACCTCATCCTCCTCCTCCTCATCATCATCCTCCTCTTTCTAATCCTCATCCTCATCCTCCTCATTCTCCTCCTCGTCATCGAACTCCTCCTTCAACTCCTCCTCCTCCTCCTCCTCCTCCTCCTCCTCCTCCTCCTCCTCCTCCTCCTTCTCTCCCTCCCCCCCCCTCCTCCCTCCTCCTCCTCCTCCTCCTCCTCCTCCTCCTCCTCCTTCTTGTGCTCCTCTTTATCCGCTCTAGACGCCCCAAGAGACCTCGAAGAGGCCTGTGGCCTGTCTGCTCGCCCTCCTCCTCCCTTCATCCACCTCCTCCTGCTCCTCCTCCTCCTTCCTCCTCCGCCTCCTCCTCCTGCTCCTCCTCCCCCTCCTCCTCCTATTCCTCCTCCTCCTCGTCCTCCTATTCCTTATCCGCCTCCTCCTCCTCCTCCTCCTCCGCCTCTCCCTCCTCCTCCTACGCCTTCACCTCCATTTTCTCCTCCTCCTCCTCCTGCTCACTCTGTCTCCCTCCCCCCTCACCTCTCTTCGCATACACTGCCGATAGCTTCTACTCATTTTCCTCATTCTCCTCCTCCTCCTGCTTCTCTTCCTGCTCCTCCTCCTCGTTTCTTCCTCCTCCTCCTCCTCCTCCTGCTTCTCCTCCTCTTTCTCCACGTTATCCTCCTCCTCCTGTTCCATGCCTTTTCCTTGTAAGTAACTGCTCCCTGTCGCACCCCGAGGCCAGTGTTTTAGGGCGGGCGGGGCGTTTCGCCTGAGACTTCTCCACAACTTATGACTCTGAAGCTTAAACATGGGCAGCAACTTCACAGATGCATGGCGGGCCGTTTTCAACATGCGGCTCTCGCCTTAGCGCCGCGAAGATTCGTTCTGACCGTTTGCAAAAGCTTCACGGACTGAAGGTGCGTCGTTTTCGAATTGTGGCTCTCGCCTTAGCGCGGCGCACATTCGTTTCTCACAGTTGCAAGAGTTTCACGGATTGAGGGCGGGTCGTTTTCGAACTGTGGTTCTCGCCCCAGCGCGGCGCACATCCGTTTCAACAAATTGCAAGAGTTTGACGTTGTCCCATCATCAACGTACCAACTATGGTGTTTTGAAAGGATTCAAGACTATGTGGGTGCAATAGTTACGTGGGTTCGCGATGTTGAAGTCCCAAGAAAGGCGGTCTGGCACGATTCGAGATCTTCAAGACGCAGCAGTCAAGGTTGATCCGTGGCGTTGAAATCCCGAGAACAATGTTTTGGCATGCTTCAGGGTCTTCAAACGGTTGTCTTCCAACGGGGCAGTTTCCGCAATGGAAATGAACCGAAATGACAGAAAACCAGAGCCCTGGCAAACTCGAGCCTTGCATTTCTCCGAATGCAGCTGGTTGTCCCGGCGCCTCCTGGCGCCAGAAGCGCCAATGTCTGAGAAAAGCATCTGGCGGCGGGGCCGAAACGAGCTGCACGCGACAGATGCTGAACCCCCCCGCCTTTTCATATCCCCCCTTTCGTCACACGTTCCTGCGATCCCTGGCCGCCTGTGGGCTCCCATGTCCTTCAGACGTGCCATCCGCACCTGATATGTGCGCGGGCTTTCGGATGGTTTGCACACTGGTGCGGGGCGGGAACGAGGAGGAAGGCATGGCGGCGGAGGGTGGGGGACGCCAACAAGGGTGGGCAGGGGGAGAGGGATGAGGACGACGAGAACGTGGACGCGGACCAGGACGATGGGGGAGGAAGGCGGCGGGAGGAGAGAGAGGGGACAAACGCAGAGGGGGCGCTGGAATGGAGGACTCAAGGTAGCCAGGTCGAACGTACCAGCGGGCCATGCCAATTCCCACCTTCCATCCCATAACATAACAACCAATGGTGGCGCAACTTGCGATTTGGACATGCGCTTTCCCCACACAGTAACGGGAGGAAGGCGTTCGCACGCGGTCCCGACTCCGACGACGTGGCGAACGAAACAACAACGGGCGGCGCGCAGGTGAGAGCATTTACGACAATTAGTTGCGCGTCGCAGCGGCGAGAGCCGAGAGCACCATGTAGCCCGTTCTCGCGAGGCCAAATTCCCAATCAGCGCGGCCAAGACGGAGCGTGCGCCGCGCCGAAGCAACACTACCCGCTCACTTCCTCCCGAAATCTGCGCGACCCTTTCCGGCGAAAGCAACGTCTCGCACGCTCTCGCGCGGCCACGCTGCCGCTGCCACTTCCCCGCGACTCAAAAACCCCAGGGCATGCGCGGCGCAAGAGCGAAAGCGCCGCCTCCAGGCGACTGCACGAATCTGGGGCGATGGCGACACTTCGCCCGCTCGCGCGCAGCCCCGCCCACAACCACAGAAAGAATAACAAATATGCGCCTCGCCCAAGCGGGATTGCCGCGTTCAGGGGAACTCCGCGCGGCGCCCAAGCCAGTGCGACGTTTCGCTCACTCGCGAGCGGCCCCGTCATCGGCAAATTGGCAAGCACAAAACGTGCGTCGCGCCCATGAAGGAGCTCAATTCTCAGGAGAGTGGGCGCGGCGCCACGGCAACCACGACATGTCGCGTTGTCGTGCGCGGTCTGCGGCCCTTCCCACTCCCGTCAAGCATTTTGCAACGTCGGCGGCAAAACGTCCGCGTCGAGAGGAATATCTCCGACGTTGTATGGTTGCTTGCGGTTCGGCTTCGGACCCCCAGATGACACCGCTATCGGCTGGCCAGCCAGCATGTTGCAACATATGTGAACAAGGTATGAAGAAGAGAGGACGGCTCTTGACGGCACCGGCGCAGGCCTCCCCCTCCTCCTCCTCCACCTCCTCCACCTCCTCCACCTCCTCTACCTCCTCCTCTTCCTCCTCCTCCTCCTCCTCTTCCTCCTCCTCCTCCTCCTCCTCCTCATCCTCCTCCTCCTCTTCCTCCAGTCTGAGCGTTTCTCGTCCGCCTCCCCCCCTCCCCGTCCTGCCCCTCCTCCTCCCCGTCCACCTCCTGCTCCCGCATACCCCCAGTCCTTCCACTCCTCCTCCTCCTCCCCCTCCCGTTGCGCCGAATGCCAACCGCGGCCATGGCGGACCCGCTTGCCGTGAGGGGGCTGACCTGAACTTTGGTCCCTCAATGTCTTGGCCCTCCACGTCCTCCCCCGTGCCCTTCCTGTAATCCTGTAATGCTGTAGTCCTTCGGCGCAACTGTCTGGCCCCCGCAAACTGCGCGGCACGCTCGGACAGGGGGCAAAAAGAGGCGGGAGAGGGGGGGGCGAAGAGTCGGCCCGCAACAGAAAGGAGAAAAGGACCGCTGCCTCGCGGCCTGAGTCCTCGGCCAGCCCCACGACGCCCGCCTCTGCGACGCGCGAGCGGTGCCGTCCTCGCCGCCAAGGGGGAGGAGGAAGAGGAGGAGGGCGGACGAGACTAGATGAGGAGGAGGAGGAGGAGGAGGAGGAGAAGGAGGAGGATTCTTTCGCTCCGCCCTGGCGAGCGGTCACCGCGCGCGCGCGCCAGCGTCTCCGCGCGCGACGGCGGGGCAGACCCGCCGCTGGGCGCGAGTGGGCCGACGCGCCGCGCTCAGGAACAGGGCATCGGGCCGCCGAGAGGCGGCGCAGCCAACGAGCGCTGGGGGGGGGCAAGACAGCCCAGCCCCCGCAGCGCGCGTATAGGCGGCCGCGCAGCGCGTGCGCCATCAGCCTCAGAGCGGCCGGGAGGGCAGGGGGGCCGAATCACTGCAGAGACCGCGGGGGGGAGTCGCATTTGATCAAAGGGAGCATCCTCTCGCTCCGGCCTTGCGAACGGTCTCCGCGCGAGCGCGCCGGCGCCTCCGCGCGCGACGACGGGGCAGACCCGCCGCCGGGCGCAAGGGGGCTGGCGCGCCGCGCTCTGGAGCAGGGCCCCTGGCCGCCGAGAGGCGGCGAAGCCATGCCCAGGCTCAAAGCCCTTGCGAAGTGACAAGATTTTGGCGGGCGGCCGCGAATTGGACTGACCAGGTTGACGATCCAGCAAGCAAAAAAGAGACAAGCAAGCGACTGCTGGCGGAGGCCAAGAAGAGCACTTGAGCCCTGGCGGCCTCGGAGAGAGACGCGAGGACAGTCGAAGCAGCGGCAGCTTGGAGGTAGCGCCCAGCGCTCGGCGCATGGCGTCACCTACCTCGCCATACGCAAGGGACGTCATCTGTAGCTACATGGAAATCAGTAGCACCTGAGCCCCGCAGACAACCAGGGGCCAAATTCAGTCCAGCGGCGGCTTTGGCGAGCGGAATGCTCCACGCCGAAAGACAATGGTCTCATCGAACATGGCCCCGCAGGGGGCGAGAATATCGGTGGAAGCGAGATTCCCCCCCCCCAACAAAAAAAACACGTTCGAGCAGGTCCACCGACCGACGATCCGAACACCTCGCGTACTGAGCGGGGTAGGACGGACGGGTCTTTGGCGCTGCGATGGCCAGAAAGGCGTCGCCTGTCTGCTCGGGGCGGTCCGACGGCAAGGAGAGGTCGCACCTTCTTGCCTTCGTGAGTTCTCCTGGACGCAGGAGCCCTGTTAAACCCAGGATCAGCAAGGCGGCCACGTCTGGGCACTTACAGACGAGGCGGAGGCCAACAATCGCGCAAGAGTGTGCGAGGCAACAGTGGACGAAGCTTGGGGGGCTCTGCAATCTTCTACTGTTTGGCGACGTCCCAGGCCTCTGTAAGGAACGCCTTCCAGTGGGGACGCGTTGTCAGGACGCCCAGAAGGGCATGCGCAAGGATGTAGTGGGGGAACCCAGGGTCGCGCGACCGTGCTCCGAAGGTGGCTAGCGCTCGCGCAAGGAGCACGCCACTTCGGCAAAGCGCGGTCGGAACCACACTGGTGTTCTCGACGACCCACAGCTCGAACGCGTCGACCGATCGGAATCTGCGATCGAGGAACTCGGGTCGAGAGGGCTGCGCGCCGCTCGCGCGACGCGAAGTACGGCGGCAGCCTCCACTCGTCGACCCCCGACCGAGACGCGGTCTCAGCGCGCTCCGCGGCGAAAGAATCGCCAGTCGCGTCAACGATGCCCCGCGCGATCGTCTCGATCTCCCAGGGCGCGCAGCGCGCCCTGCTCTCGATGCCGACATGCCCGCCAGAGAGGTCGGGTGAGGCACGCTGCAGATGGCTCGGTAGCCGTCGAGCAGATCCGCAGGCGCCTCTTTGTTGCGCACTGACCTGGCAGGAGCAGCTCGGCCTTCTCGGAGAGATGCACGAACAAGTCGCGCGCGCAGGCCAGGCTGGCGGCGCGACGCCGCTGGACGACGTTGTTACCCCAGCCGATGCCCCTGATCCCTCCGGCCGCCTTCTCGTCGATCTGAGCGTGCCCAGTCAGCCACGGGGGGCAGCGGCATTCATGGCAGCGGCCGCCCCGTCTCCGAGAGAGAGAGAGAGAGAGAGAGAGAGAGAGGAAACAAAAAAAAACGAAAGAAAGAAATAAAGAAATAAATAAAGAGAAATAAAGAGAGAGAGAGAGAGAGAGAGAGAGAGAGAGAGAGAGAGAGAGAGAGAGAGAGAGAGAGAGAGAGAGAGAGAGAGAGAGAGAAAGAGAGAGAGAGAGAGAGAGAGAGGAAGAACGCGCCTCCTTCGCCGAAGTGACGCCCATGACTGCACAGCACAGCGAGCAGGCAATCGAGCTCGTCTGTCTCCCGCATGCCGCAGCCAGGAGACCGCGTGTCGAAACACATATTTCCGATCTTCTGAATACTGAGCGACGGTCAGAAGCTCGCCCACCACCTCCAGCCGCCAGCCGAGCGCCGAAGCCGCGGTGGCTGGAAGGGCGGTCGGCCCTGGCGACTCGTCGCGGTCCAGAGGCCAAGGCATCGGCGCGCGAGGCAGGGCGGGGGCAGCAACGGAGGAAGCTGCTCAAGGAGCCCTGGACATTGGCAGGAGGCCAGACGCCTGCGACGCTTAGGCGGAGGCTCTGCGCGGCCAACGGGCGGCCCGCCAACTGGCTGAGCAGCGACGGCGCGAACCCCGCCCTGCGGCGGCATAGCGCCCATGCTGCAGGGGCGCATGCCAGTCGGCCCAGCACTCGAGAGGTCTCTCGATCGGCGGCGCAAGGGGGTCCTGCTGCGCGATCCCGACGGCTAAACCTCGAAGATGCCCCACCCACGACCTGGAGCGATCCCGGCTCCGGATGGCACCCGAGGACCAGGGGGGCTGCCCGCGAGAAGCGGCCTCCGCGGCCGCGTCCTGCACGGATGCCAAGGGCCGTCGGGCGGCCGGGCGATCCTGCGCAAGGCCTCATCCGAGATCCGACCCGCCTGGAAGTCGCTGACCTGGGCGGGGTAATCGGAGTCGAAGTCCGCATCGCAGGGGCCTGCGGAGCTCCCGGCGCGGGAGGCCAGGGGCGGAGCAGACTCGGCGCGCCCGCCGACCTCTTGGCCCGCGTGGCGCCTCCTGGGCGCCGGCCGCAGCCGTTGTCCACGCCCGGGTTCCTGGCGGACCTGCGGCGCTTGCCTCGCAGCGCCGCGCGGCGCCGCGTGACCTCGCGGCTGCAATCGGCGTCGTCGGCCAGCACCGCGCCCTCGCCGTCGTTGACTGCCAGGTCGTCCTCGAGGAGCCCGCGGCGCAGCCGGCCGTGGGCGTCGCTCACCTGCGCAGCCGCGCGCTTGGCCCGGCCCGTCTGGGCCAGCTGGACGTCGTCGACCACGTTGCTGACCGCCGCGGCACGGGGCGCGACGATGGCGTGAAGGCGCGGCGCCGGGAACATCCTCGCGCGGAGGTCGGCGAAACTGCATCCTGCCACCACGCCGCCCCGAGGGGCGCGGGCGGGCGCGGCCGCGCCCTGGGAGCAGACGACGCGCGGCATGCCGCGCAGCTGGAGGAGGAGGCGCAGCAGGACGAGGTTGAAGTTCATGGCCTCGCCGCGCTGGGCGAGCAACGCCAGCGGGATGTGCTCGAACGCCTTCGCGAGGTCCATGAGGGCCTTGCGCGCCGCAGGGCCGCGGTGAGACGCCGCCTCTGCCATCGCGGCCTGCGCCCGCACGCAGGTCTCGCAGCTCTGGCCAGCTGTGCCGAAGACGTAGCTGCGGTGGTGCTGCGTGGCCCACTGCGCATCCGCGGTGCCCCTGGCCCAGCGGGCGAAGGGCCGCGGGGGCACGGGGAAGAGGCCGATGATGCGGACGCCGCCCTCGGGCGTGGGAAGGGGCGCCGTCTGCGCGGCCGCCCGCGCGCGCGGCCCGTGGCCAAGGGCCGGCATCAGGCGCCGCACCTGATCGCACGCCTCCACCGCTGCGCCGGACAACAGCGCAACGTGCCGCGGGTGGCGCGCGTCGCAGCCCGGCCCTGTCGCGCGCGGGCAGGCGCGGACCACCTGGCGAAGCTCCTCGATCGGCAGGGTGGGCGACGCGCCCAGCTCAGCTGGCCATTGCACGGCCTCGAGCCCAGCGCCGTCGCCCCAGAGCACGCGCCAAGAGCGGGCGACAGCCTCGGCGACGAGCTGCGCCGACTGGATGCCCGCAGTCGGCTGCCAGCGCGCCGCGGCCCAGGGCGCGGCCTCGCGCATCCAGCAGAAACCCTTGCGCATGCCGTCGGTGGATGTGGCGTCGCGTGCCCAGTCCAGCCAGGCCTTGTAGCGTCGGTAAGACGCACGCCCCTCCGCTGCCGTCGCCGCGCGGCGGTGGTCGGTCAGCAGCTGCTCGAGATCCTCCGAGCCCAGGTGCTGGAGGCGACGTGCCAGGTTGCGCCGGGCCTGCCAGAGTTGCGGGTCAGCGCCAGCGGCTGGTGGCATGACGCGGAGGAGCCGCGCCCGCAGACGCCGCGCCTGGGTCATGCTGTCAGCCAGCTCCAGTGCTGCTCGGAGGGGTCCGGCTTGGCAGATGGCTGCCAATGGGCGCGCTGGCGGTGCAGCTGCAGCTGTGCCGAGCGGGCGCCCTCGCTCCTGCCGCGGTGGCGATCAGTTCCTCCTTCCCACGAGGCCGAAGTTCTGCGCCAGCTTTTCCTCGTAGCGGTCGAGGACGCGGCGGCAGGCCGCGTCGAGGGCGAGCGCTGCGTCGAGGGTCCCGAGGTCGTCGAATACATCCCGCCAGTCGGGGAAAGGTAGCTGCGGCCCCACCAGCGCTTGAGCGGGGCAGGGTCGCGGGCGTCGCGGGCGCGTGGCCAGCGCGCCCGGGGGCTGCTGGGCCAGGCGGAGGGCGACCGCCCAATTCGCGCGCGCCGACAAGAGCTCGCAACGATGCACCTCCTGCACCGCCGTGGCCTGGTCGACGTAGTCGAGTTCCCGGGCAGAGGGGGGCGTCGCGCAGGTGGCTTGGCCATAGCAGGTGAGCCTCGCGCCGATGGAGGGCATCAGCTGCGCCTCTCCCAGCGGAGCGGTGGCTATGTTCCAGTCGGCGCCCGCGACGAAGGGCCGTTGATCAGCCTTGATCACGAAGCCCTAGTTCAACGGCAGGTCGAGGTTGCTGTCGCTGAGGTCCTGGCTCGTGCGCACGTAGGCCGAGACCGGCAGCCTGCCCCCCCTTGGAGCCCAGGGATGTCATCCAGAAGCCAAGGCGCGCGGAGCAGCGCACCGAAATGGAGGTGGGCCCAGGGGCGGGCCAGGATGCCGACGCCAGCGGAAGTGCCTCCGCGCCCCGTGGCCACCGCGGGGATGAGGTCTGCCACCCGGCCTGCGCGGCGAGCTCCACGGAGGGCAGCGCCCAGCTGCCGATCCTCCGCGAGGCGGTGCTCCTGGATCAAAATGCCTGCGCCGAGTCGCCCACGCGGCAGTCCTCCAGCTGAGTGAGGCAGGAGCTCCAGCTGGTGGCGCGGACCGTCAGGGCATCGAGGCGCGCCGCTCGCGGGCGCCCTGGAAGGCGGGCCCGCGCGCCGCAGGGCCGCCCCCCGGCCGCGCGGCCAGCTCCGCCACAGCATGCAGCGCCATGATCATCGCAAGTCCCTCGAGGCCACGTGCTGGCCCAGCTCGGCGTGGACGTGACTTCTTGGCGGGGGGGCCGCGCGCCGTAGGGCCGCTCGCCAGTGGCCCTTCCAGTTCCGCCCCAGCATGCAACGCCGTGACATCGCGGGCCTCTGGCCGAAGGAGGTCGCGACGTGGCGCAACAAGTCCATCGCGCCATGTTGGGCGCCAGTGTCATCCGGACTAGCTTGGGCCCAGGGTAACTCAGGTTTGGATTCCCGAAAAACGCACCAAGCCCTGGCCCGAGTTACCCCTGATAATTTGGGGCTCTGGACGCCCGAGCTTTCCAGGGTTACTCGGGTTCGGAATCCCGAAATACGAACCCGAGCTAGCCCTGGCCCGAGTTACCCCTGAGGATTCGGGGCTCTGACGACGCAGGCGGCTTCGCCGGGCGGGGGGCGTCGCGAGTTAATATCGTAGCGCCCAGTGGTCGACCGCGGATCGACCCTCGGTCTGCCGCCGCGCGCAGGCGCGGCGCCGCCGCTCGGCGAAGCAGTGCGGGGGGCCCGCGAACCGCAGGGCCGCTCCCCAGCAAACGCCTCTCGAGGACGTGCGCTGGCGGCGCAACTCGGCGAAGACGCGCCGCCCTGGCGGGGGGCCCAGGCGCCGCTGGGCCGCCCCCCAGCCGCGCCGCCAGCGCCGCCCCAGCGCGCAGCGCCATGGGCGCCGCAAGCCTGTGGCCGAAGGGGATCGCGAGTGGCGCGGCAAGTCCAGGTGGCGCCCGCGATCGGGCCGACGTCGCCGAAGCCCCGCGACGAACCTGAAGATGAAGTCCATGGCCCGCGCCTACTTCGTTGGCCACCCCCGCCGTCGACCCTGGGGGTGGCACGGAGGGGGGGCAAGGTCCCAACGGGCTGGGCCAGGCCGAAGGCGGCGTCGGCGCCGTCGGGGCCGACCGCCGCAGCGCGCCAGGACGGCACGCGGGCCGCGCGGCCGCAGCCGGAGGCCCTGCGAGCACCAGCGCCGCCAGGTTGGCCCAGGGCCAGCAGCCTCTGGCAGTGGCCGCACCAGCTCCACCACGCCTCGTTCTTTCGACACGCGCAGTGCCCGCAAGTCTGGCGCGCGCCTCCGCCCGCGGCGGCCATGCCGTGGTTTGCGGGGAGCGGCGCCGCCGAGCCGTGGTGGCTGTCCAGCAGGGCCGCAGCGGCCTCCAGGCGGCAGCGCTGGCGGGGCAAAGGCGAACCCCGCCACGCGCGCAGCAGGGCGCGAGCAGTGGCGCGCTCGCGGCGAAGGCGCGTGCACCACGCCGCCTCCGATGGCAACGCGATTGCCCCCAAACCCTCGACCAAAAACTTGAGCCAACACGGCAGCGGAAAGAGGGGGAGGAGGAGGAGCAGGAGGAGGATCGATGAGGAATGACGGGGGGGGGGGGGGGCGGAGGACAGAAGGTGGAGGATGCAAGGCGTTCCTCGTCGTCGTCGTCGTTCGTTGTCGTCGCCGTCGCCGTCGTCGTCATTCTTCAGGCGTCGTCGCCATCGTCCTCGTCCTCGTCGCCATCTTCCACAGTCACCTGTAGTCGGTCGGTGCCGCCGACAAGAAAATTCTGGGAAGAAAAATGGGAGGGCGATTTCGAATAGAATTCGCGGGCGCCGTGTCGGGGCTGCCTTGGGCTCCTGCGGGGCAGCCTTGGAAACCCATTGAAGCCCTCATTGGGCCCTCTGGGGCCGTCTGAAAATTTTCTTGGCGGTCTTTGGGCTGTCTTGGCCGTCTGGTCCGTCATGGGCCGTCTATGGGCCCTCTTAGGGCACATCGTCACTCGCCGTCGTTCGTCAATCGCCGCGGAGGTTAACGCAAAGATGGGGGTGATGAGGAGGAGCGCGGGACAAGGAGGCGGATCGATGATGAGTGAGGGGAAAGAGTAGGAAGAACAAGATGATGATGCGAATGATGCTGCTGATGCTGATGATGATGGTGGTGATGGTGGCGATTGTGAAGATGATGGTTGTGATGATGGTGATGATGATGAGGATGATGGTTATGATGGTGATGCTGGCGATGACGATGACGACGATGACGATGATGATGATTATGATGATGAGGATGATGATGATGATGATCCACTCGTTCCCCAGTGGTCAGGACGATTGAAAAGAGCACGCACCGTCCTCCTCTTCTTCACGATGGCCCGAGCCCTCGCGGAAAGAAGGGGGGCGATTACCGCTTGACCCCACCTCTTGTGAGCTCGGAGGAAATTGAACGCAGAGATTGCAAGGTCATGCACAATCAGAGCGGAGCAGAGAGCGACGCCCTCCAGGGACGGCCGAAGGCAAAGAAGCAGTCTATCTTCGGGCGACCAGGCGCAATAATCTTCGGGAAGGCCAGGAAGGAGGCGAGACAGCTGGGAGAGCAAAAGCGGGCATGATAAATAATGCAAGACATGATCACCACCCATCGCATTACATCCGAAACGGCAGGCTTGGAGACCTTGGTTGAAGTGGGCAGAGGTGCACCAGCCATTACATATGGATCTCAGATAAGCTGCACAAACGAAGGGGGCAAGGTTACCAGCGACTTTTAAAATGTTTAAAGCTTGGTCAGAATGCCACATCTGTATATTGGGCCAAAACTTCCTAGGCCTGGGAATAAGAGCAACTGTCAAAGGGGCCCGACTCAGAGATTCACGATGTTTAAGCACCTTGAGGATCCCCTTCTGGGGCAGGGACATGTCGGGGTCGGAGGGGATACTGTGGATGGCTTGAAAACGTTCAAACAGACCACATAGGGACCCAGTCATGGACTCTTGAACCCAATCAACCCCTCCGAGGCACAGCAAGTCGGCCCACTTCGTCGTCGCGGAGCTCGCGCCAGCGATCGTATATATGAGGAAAGGCCTCGGACCGAAGACACGCGCGATACATGGCAGCTTGATTCCCGAGAGTGACCGAGCGGAACTGGACGGGCAGACCGATCTCGTCCGTGTGAGCCAGCACGAGGGAAGGTACAGCCCACCTCGGGCCTGCCGTCAGAAACTGATGAGCATCCCGCTCAGCGCGGAGAACAGCAGCAGGTGCGGGAAGAAATTGAGCAGGGAAGCTGAGCAGAGGAAACCCGAAAGTGTTGTAGGCATAGATGTTTTGGGTAAGACCCAGGGCAAGACCACGAATGTACTGGAGCCGACTTTTGAGCTTTCGCAGGGGACCGATCCAACTCCTCTCGGGGCCGCCTGGCCCCACCATCACCCCCAGGTATCTTGCCGACGTTCCAACTTGGAAGGATGAAACATTGAGCCCGACTCCCTGGAACATGGTAACGATCTCGGCCTTCTCGAGGCCGCCTGGGAAGACGATGACGCACTTCTTCGGGTTCAACACAAGGCCAGTGGCCGAAGCTGCCTTCGTCATGAGGCGCACAACTATCGGGAGAGACACAAACAAGTCCTTTGAGAGCACCCCGATGTCATCCGCGAAGGCAAATGGCCTGCCTGGATTTGGTCTCAGAGCTTTTTCCAGATGTCGGACCAGAGGATCAAGACATAACGCAAAACACAAAAAAAAAACGCTCAGCGGGCATCCTTGCTTCGCCCCGCGGAGGATCTGGAAACCAGCAAAAACCTGCCCTATGAGCGCAATCTCAGTGTCCACATTCTTATACAACTCACTGATGGCAAAGGGGAAGTACCTCGGCACTCCTAGCTTCGAGAGGCAGTCAAATATCCAGTCATGATCAAGCGAAGGAAACGCGGCCGCGATGTCGAGCAGGAAAAGCCCAGCCCGCTGACAGTCTTGAAATGAGAAAAAAGTCAATCAGTTGGGACTCCATTTCCTGAATATGGTCGATCATGCTGCGTTGTTTAACGGAGCCCTCCTGGGAGAGAGAGACAGAGTACTGCGCCTGTGCAGCGAGCGGAACAGCTAGAGCTGCAGCCAGCACCTTGTTGTCACAGTTGGAGAGAGAGAGAAAGAGAGATAGGACGGGTTGCTCCAGCGGCCCGTGAGAGTTCAAAATCCTGACGAAGAGCACCACCCTCCCCCTCCTTCGGGATAAAGACAAAGTATTGTGGAATCCCTCCTTCATCTCCTTACAGTCTAAGAGGTCGGAGTAAAGGGAGAACAGGCACTGGTGGCAGAGCTCGCCGCCTGCTTTCCACGCAGCATATCCAATGCCGTCGGGGCCTGGGGCAGATTCCTTTCTGGCAGCGAGAACACCTACGAACTCGTGATACATGAGCCTCCACTGAATCCCAGGCGAGACCTGCTGGACCTCCTGGAACAACCAATGCTTGACCTCCTCGTATGTCGGCCCACGGGCACGCTCGGCGTGGATCTCACCCCAGTGGTTAGCCAGATTGCGAGCACTGTTGGCCAGAGACCCAGACGCACCACCCCCAGGGTCAGGCACATGACACAACGTGAGACGACGACGTTTAGGAGACCAAAGCCTGAGAAGATCATGCAGCTGAGATGGCCGCGGGTCGGCGCGCGAGGCATTGGGGTTCTCGGCAAAGAAGTCGCTGATCTCAGCGTACAGGATATCACTGCACACTCCCTGCAGATACTTGTGAAAAGCCGAATAGTCAGAGTAGCGCGCGCTCTCGACGTCGTAGAACTGCTGCAGAACAGGCAACGACTGAAGGCACCTCTTTACCAGCGCCTGATTGCCATTTTGAGTCGCACGCATAAACTTCAAACAGATGGCAACTTTCCGGCGATCGGCGACGGGGCCGTAGCGAAAAAGCCTCTCTAGAAGCCTGTCCTTCACCGCAAACATACAATCTTTGAGCTCCAGGATGCGTTCTCTAGGGCCCTCCGAGAGCCCGGCTTCCAGAGCCACTTCGTTCAAGAGCTGTCCGAACTCAAGATGCTGGGAAACCCACTTGGGGAGCTTACAGAGGCTGGATTTGTTGGGAGCGATCTGAAGGACGACGGGAATATGAGCCGACGGCTCGCGACGATCGCGGGCTTGCCCGACAACGAAACTTCTGGGCGACAAATCCAAGAGAACCGAGCTCGGCAAATTACAATACCACCTATCCAGACGACCGACGCTAACAACAGCTTCATGGGCAACGCATCTATGAGTGAAATCACCTTGCTCGACTTCAGCAAATTGAGGAAAGAGGCGATCGAATAGGTCACCTAGCCTAGAAGCCGCATTGATCCTTGGAGCTTCGTCCGAGACCAGGGAAACACGAGACTCGCCAGACTCTTGGAAGTTCCAGTCACCGCCCAGGAAGACCGACGCCAAGTTAACCCCCAAGGTGTGCCGACGAATTTTCCGGAGAAGCTCCATCTTCAAATGCTGCTTCCTCTGAGGCTCTACATGAACGTTAATTAGTTGAATACTGCCAGCAGGCCCATGAAACGCGAGCGAGAGAACCCGGCCTGGATCAATCACGAGGGCCCGAGGATCGCCTTCAAACTGAGCAGCTAGTGTCTGGCGAATAGATATCACCACACCACCAGCATTGGAGGGAAGGAAAGAGCCGAAGTGCACAAAGTCGTGGAAGTCACGCTCGAGACTCGACAAGTCGGCTTCTGAACCGTGAGTTTCTTGCAAGACTACATCGTCGTTGTTTTGATAAAGCCATCGAGCCTTCCCGTGGGCACGCCTCTGTCGAGACTCTGATCCAGAAACTGCTCCGAAAAAAGTGCCTGAATTCCAAGAGGCAAAATTACACGCTCGCGAAACAAAAAAAGGCCGCTGGCATTCTGATCGCGACTGCACAGGGGGGGGGGACGGGGAAGAGGAAGAGGAGGAGGAAGAGGAAGAGGAAGAAGCCCTCCGACGCTTTCGGCTGCCATGCAGCCGCCGTCGCTTCAGAGGTGAGAGCAGCGGCGGATTAGGAACATCAGAAACACAGCCTCTCATTTCCTCACCCGTCGAGCGTGCGGAGATCGAACTAAAGTTTGAATTAGCGTTCGTCCCACTCGAGCGACCGTGCTGCCATGAAGACCATCAGGCGGACTGACTGAGAAGGCCCTGGACCAAGCCAGGAATGCTCTCGGCCGTCTCACGGTTGACCCCGATCTCCAGCAGCGTGGTGAACTGAGGTTCGAAGGAGAACATCCCGTCCGTGGCATCAGTGCACTTGACTAGCTCATACGGCTCATCCTGGTAGATCAGGTAGCACACCCCCTGGAACGGATTGCAGCCCAGCTTCATCTCTGATTTCCACAGTCCGTGCTGTAGCAGAATATCCTTGCATACAGACCAACATTTGCGCATCGCGTAGCTCCTCTTCCTCACTTCGATGGGTAAATCGCGGCCCACGCGGATCTGATGCATGGAACCCGCTCGCGGGTCGCGCCACATGGAGGGCGCCGCACGGAACTGATCGTAGAAATTGGTCGCGTCCTGCTCGGATTCGAACTTCACGACGTAGGCCGTCTGCATGTTGCGAGTCCACGCCTGGCACCGATCACGATATGATACAAGCAAAGAACTCTTAATGGACGCAAAATGCTCGTCGAGCTTGGTCTTCAGCAACTTTCGCGGAAATCCTCGAACCCAGACCTTCGTGCGATCAGGAAGGTCGCTGTCGTCGACAAGATTGATCACGTTGCCGCCCACTCGAGCCCGCTTTCGGTCACTGCCAACCGACCGCACAGAGGCGGCAGTTGAACTTGCCGCTGAGGTGGCAGCAGACTGGGCAGCAGCCAACTCGGACAGCTTCTTCTCGATGGCGTCAATCTTGAGGGAGACAGTGCATGAAGCTCTTGGAATGCCGCCAATCGCCTCGCCGTCGCCGTAGGGGTCACCATCGCAGTCCTGGAAATCCCGCGAGTCCTGTAGCACACGAATCTGCGCCTCTAGCTTGGCGAACCTCTCGTCAGTCGCAGCCTGGGCCGAGTCCATGCGCAGGCTGAGCGAGTTCGTCGAGGCTTGCGCTTCTGCAGCGGCGGCAGCCAGCTTGTCGAGCGTGTCCTTGGTGTGTGCAGCCTGCTGGTGAGCCGCAGCGCCTTGCTCCTTCAACAGAGCCTCGATGCTCTCCAGGGTGACAGGCATCGCACCAGACGGAGAGAGCAACTGGCGAGCGATGAGCCTGAGAGCCTGCCACGACCAGGGCTGGTCTCCGACAGGGATCGTGGGTGCGAACGGGGCGCTGCGCCCAAGAGGCCCGAGCCTCCCCGTCGGCTGCAACCAAGGATCTAACCCCAGGGCGCAGGTTAGAGCCTTGAGCCAAAAAGGCGACGGATGATGATGATGATGATGATGATGATGATGATGATGATGATGATGATGATGATGATGATGATGATGATGGTGAGACTGAAAATAATCACGACAGCAATCATAGCAACAACGATGCAACTGAAGATGTGATGATGTTGGTGCCACCGTTGCCACACCGGTGGTGACGATTGTGGTGCCGTTGCGTATGGTGATGCTGGTGCGCGTTTCCTCTCTCTCAATTGTGGTTTCATTTCTCTTCGCGTCTTGTTCTGTCTCGTCCCGTTTCTCCCTCTTCCGCCTCGTGCTGTCTTCGTTCCACTTGCGCTGTCCGCGTAGTGGCCTGTGCATTGTTCCGCTGATCGACCCTGTTGACGGTGCGCGGCATCTTCCGCGTCACTCGCAATCAAAAAGCATGGTGATGCGGGGAGGAGGGGGAGGAGGAAGACGAGGACGGCTGCCACATGTGACGCCTTTTTTGCCCCCAATTAACCCTGCCAACGTGCCAAAACTGTGGATGCTCAGGCCTCTTTGGGTGAATACCAGGATCTGATCTGTTGGGATGCCTCCGAGGTGCCTCTTGCGGGGCTCTTGGGGGCCTCTTCGGCCCTCCTGGGGGGCCATTCGGGGCATATTCGGGCCTGTTGGGGGCGCCCCGTGAACCTCTGGGAGGCTATTCGGAAAAAGGTGGGACGGCACGTTCAACACAACAGTTCAGGTTCCCCATGTGGAGACCCTCGTGTATAGGTTTCATTTACGATCTGGTGTACGTATTGTCTGCGTGTGCGGTACGTCGAGCATGCGTTGTGTGCATGATGTTTTATACGTGATGCGCACGATATGGAATATGTGAGATACGGTTGTTGTATACGGGCCTCGATTGTGTCGTATGGGTGGGACACACTGGACATACGTTTTGTGTGCGTTTTGTATGGATGGAGTGTCGGTTGTGCTTTGTTGTTTACATTTGCGCTCGTCATGTTTGTATACGTGTCGTGCACGGCGTGTGTGTGTGTACATTATATCTACGCTTCGTATACGCGGTGGTTGCGTACTGTATATGTTATGTGTCTATGTTTCTAGATGTCGCGTATGTGTGTCGTGATCGTGTCGTATGCTGTGCTTGATGCTTGTTTGAAAGGTCTCGCATACGATCTGTAGCGGCGCGCACACGCCTTGCACAACTGTTGTATACATTTTGTATTCGTGTCTGGTTGGGTTCCGGGCCCATGCTGTCAACGATTCGTAAACGTTCTGGGTACGCTTATGTGCGTCCTTTATACGTTGTGTATAGGTGCCGTACACGATTTGGAAGCGTGTTGCACACGTTTAGTGTCCGTCCCATTCACGTGCCTTGCATGTGCTGTGAGCGTTTCGCACACGATGTGTATGCGTTCGGGGACCTCTCCATACACGTTTCGCAAATACAGACACACATATATATACATATATATATATATAAATATGTATATATATACCGGTCGTGTACTGCCGGAAGTTTGTACATGATTCGCATACGCTTGACATGCTCTCCGCAGACGTGCCGCATACGATCGTATAGCTTACTCTAGTGCACGTACTCGGTTCGCATACGTTTATATGTACGTTTCGTGCACGTTCCGTATATGTGTCGCACCAATTTGCAGATACGTCACTTGCGTGTACGTTCCGTGCACGTGTCAACTCAATTTCATGTAATGCTCAGATCCGAAGGAGCGTGATCCACCGCCGCCCTACTGTGGAAAACTCCCTCCCCTCTTCCTCCGGACCCCAGGGGACCCCCCCCCTTCCGACACCCCCCCCTTCCCCTGTTCGAGCCCCCGCCCCTCCCTTCCCCCGGCAAACCCCCCTCCCCCCAGCCCTCCCAGCCCCCCTCCGGAAAACCGGGGGGGGGGCCACTACCGGTTCGAACCCCCCCCACAGAAAAACGAGAGGGGCCACTACCGGCTCGAACCCGCCCCCCCACTCGCCACCGGCAAACGACTCCCGTTTCCTCACCGCGGTCCTCACCACCGCCCTCACCGCTGTCCCCACCACCACCGTCCCCACCACCACTGTCTCACTGCCCACAGTGTTCCCACCACTGTCCCTAATGTCCCCACCAGTGCCCCCACCACTGTCGCACTGTCCTCACTGTTACCACCACTGTTCCCACCACGGTCTTTCTCGCCCTACTGTCCCCACTGTCCCCACCACTGTCCCACTGTCTCCACTGTTGCCGCCACTGTCCCACTGACCCCAGTGTCCCCGCCGCTGTCCCACTGAGCTGTCCCACTGTTCCCACAACTGTCCCACTGTCCCCACTGTCTACGCCACTGTCCCCACTGTACCACTGTCCCGTTGTCCCACCACCGTCCTCTCCACCGCCCTCAACACTGTCCCCACCACCACCGTCCCCACCACTGTCCCCACTGTCCCCACTGTCCCCACCACTGTCCCCACCACCACCGTCCTCACCGCTGTCCCACTGCCCCCACTGTCCCCACCACTGTCCCACTATCCCCACTGTTCCCACCACTGTCCCCACTGTCCGCACCACTGTCCCCACCACGGTCCCACCCTCCCTAGTGTCTCCACTGTCCCCACCACTGTCCCACTGTCCCCGCCATTGTCCCACTATCCCCACTGTCCGCACCGCTGTCCCACTGTGCTGCCCCACTGTCCCCACCGTCCCCACCACTGTCCCACTGTCCCCAATGTCCCCACAACTCTCCCGACTGTACCACGTCCCATTGTCCCACCATTGTCCCCACCACCGCCCTCACCACTTTCCCCGCCACTACCGTCCCCACCACTTTCCCACTGTCCCCACTGTCCCAACACTGTCCCACTGTCCCCTCACCGCTTTCCTCACCACCACCGTCCCCACCACTAAGACTAGGACGGTATCTGATCGTCTTCGATCCCCTAACTTTCGTTCTTGATCAATGAAAACATCCTTGGCAAATGCTTTCGCAGTAGTCCGCTTTTAACAAATCCAAGAATTTCACCTCTGACAATGAAATACGAATGCCCCCAACGATCCCTATTCATCATTATCTCAGCTCTAGAAACCCTGTCCCAACCACTGTCCCACTGTCCCCACACCACCGTCCCCACCACCACCGTCCCCACCAGTGTCCCAGTGATCCCACCACTGTCCCACTGTCCAAAGGAGCGGGAATCGTTTGCCGGCGGCGAGGGGGGGGCTCGAACCGGTAGCGCCCCCCTCCCATTTTATGATGGACGGGGGGGGCGGGAGGGGGGGCTTCAAACCCGTGACCCCCCATGTTTTTCTTCTTTTCAAAGCAAAAGTAGCAGCCCTCGTCCGACGAGTACTGCAACACTCGAT
>CAUYUJ010002836.1:82500-95000 GCA_963575745.1 Prorocentrum cordatum | reverse complement strand
CGCCGACGACGACGACGACGAAGACGACGGCGCCGACGTCGACGACCTCTGGAGGCCTCCAAAGGAGAAAGCCCAAGAGCGGCGACGACGAGGACGACGAGGACGACGAGCAAAGACGGCGGCGCACTTCGGACCCGCGGCTCGCCCTGCACATTCGATCCGCAGCTCGAGATGGAACTTCGAAAAGCACTTCGAACGGCAATGCGTCTGCCAGTCTGCGCGCTCCGACGGGGCACTTCGAAAGGCCCTTCGACTGGCAGCTCGAGCGAAACAGCGGGGCACTCCGGAGGGCACTCCGCCTGGCAACGCGTCTGACAGCCCGAGCGCACCGACGGGGCACTTCGAGGGGCACGGTCGGCTGGCAGCTCGACGGGCAATCCGATTTGCACTCCGAGCCGCCTGCCCCCGCCGGCGGCGGCCGTGGAGCGGCTCGGCGGGTCCTCCGGGCCCTCGTCGAGGCCCTCCTCCAGCAGCGGCCCCAGCTCCCCGGCTGCCGCCACCATTGCCCTGGGCAGGCGCCCCGCCGCCGTCGCCGAGCCATCGTCTTCGCCGCCGCCGCCGTCGTGAACGGCGTCGTCGTGGTGGTCTCGTGGCATCGTCATAAGCGATGCCGTCACCAACCCCCCCCTCCTTCTCACCCGCCTTCCTGCACCTCCTGCTTCCTCCTCCTCCTCTTCCTCCTCCTCCTTCCAACCTTGCTCCTCCTCCTCCTCCACCCCACCCTGCTCCTTCCCCTCTCTCCTCCCCCTCCTCCCTCTCCCCCTGCCTTCTCGTCCGCCTCCCCCACCCCTTCTGTTTGTTGATCCCTCCTCGTCCTTCCTCCTCCCCCTCCGCATCACTTCCGTCCCCGGTCGTGCCGCCCCTCTCCCCACTCCCAGCGCGTGTGCGAACCCCCCACGCCTCCGCGGCGCGCGGCGCCAATGGGGGGACAGGCGGCGGCGCGGCTCCTTCTCGCTGAAGGGCCCAAAAAATCAATGAAGCCCCTAAACAAGGCTTGAGCAGAAATTGCGCGGATCGTACCCAGCGGGAGGGGGAGGAAGAGGAGGAGAGAACGGCATCTGAGCCAGCCACGTTCAAGATATCTGGATGAGGAAGAGAAAGAGGAGGACGGGGGAGGAGTGGGAGAGGGGGAGTAGGCAAGCTAGGTGCGCTCGCGTCATATCTGACGTCCTACCCCTCCCTCCCATCCCTTAACATGGCGCTGATTTTCTCTATCCGCGGACGCGTGTCGTAGCGGACCTGTGGCTCCGCGAACGCGTGCGTAGTGGGTGGTGGTGCGCGTGCGTGCGTGCGTGCGTGTGTGCGTGGTTGTTGTGGTGGTGGTGGTGGTGGTGGTGGTGGTGGTGGTGGTGGTGGTGGTTGTGGTGGTGGTGGTGGTGGTGCTGCTGGTGGTGGTGGTGGTGCTGGTGGTGGTTGTGATGGTGGTGGTGGTGGTGGTGGTGGTGGTGGTGGTGGTGATGGTGGTGGTGGTGGTGGTGGTGGTGGTGGTGGTGGTGGTGCGGCGGCGGCGGCGCGGTGGTGGCGGGCGCATGGGCGCGCGAGAAAGAGGCCCGCGCTGGGGCGAGAACGCCATCCTGAACGACGGAGGCCAAACACCGAACCGAAAATGAGGCCCACGCTGCAGCGGGAGCACGATTCGGAACGATTCGGGAGCAGAAATGAGGCCGGCGCCTCAGTGAGAGCAGCATTTTGAAAAAAAACGCAAGCGAAAACCCGCTTCCCGGGAATCCTGTACGCGGGGGGGGTTCGGCCATCTTCGGGACGCCATCAGGGGAAGTGGGAGAGTATTCTCATATTGTGTAATTGTGAAGTGGGGCGGGGGAAGGAGAGGAGAGACATGGGGCAGGCACGACCCGCCGCATCCAGCCTACCCTCAGGGAGGGGGCGGCCCATATGAGGAGACGGAGGGAAAGCGGAGCACAATCCCCGATCAGGACTGGCACCCCTTGGGTGAGGGATTCGGGATCGAGGATCGAGGTTTCTTGGTGTCTGGGGCCCCTCTCTAGGCCTCCAGATGCCTCCAGGCGCCTCTGGAAGCATCAAGAGATTCCTGTGCACCGTCGAGCGGAAGCCAATGTGCGCGAGCTCGGCCGAACGGCGGGCCGAACGGCAACATCTGCGGCAACACCTGGCAAGCATGTGCTTCAAGGCCATAAGGCTCGCTCCGCGCCCCTCCCCCCTTCTGCCCCCTCATCCTCCCGCCTCGTCCCGATCCTTCGCCCCTGATGACGACCGCGGCAACCATTTCCAGAAGCCTCTGGAGGTCTCTTGAGATTTTGGGGTACTTACGGAGAACTCCAAAGGACAACGACGACGACGACGGCGACGACGAGGCAGCGGCGGCGGCGGCGGCCCCGACGACAACGCTCCTTGGCAGTCGCTGTTGCTGGAACACCGGGCCTTTCGACGGGCGCGGGAGAAAAGGGAGGCGGAGGAAACGGATGACGCGTAGCACTGCCATAAGAAAGGTCAGATAATGTCATAAGTGAGGAGAAAGACAACAAAGCTGGGTGCCGCTACCGGACAGGAAGCTGTGGCGCAACTGTGGGAGGCGCTATCCAACAGCCGACCAGCGAGAAGCCACACCCTGATATAAGAGACCAGCAGACCAGCGAACACAGAGGAGGAAGGAAAGGAAATACGGCGAGAATCAGGATGATGATGAGGACGAGAGGTAAGCGCAGGATGGTAAGGACAACTAAGCGGAGGAGGGAGCGGAACATGGAGGGGGATAAACATTGGAGGGGGAGGGGCGGGAGGAAAGAACAGGAGAGGGAACAAAAGGGGAGGACATAGGGAGACAAGGACAGGGAGGGTGAAGGGTAAAACGCTGTGCGTCGCCAGTCTGCTCAGCAGCGGTCTCTTGAGGCTCGCGAACCTACATGCTTCTTCCCGGCGCCCCTTTTTTTCCCAGAAACGATTTATTTCAGAACGTGCTGTAAGTCACCCTGATGACTTTCGGCGCACATTCTGGGATTCCTAGGGACGCGTGTTCCCACCGCCACTGCACATAAGACCGGGGTTTCGCATGGATTCCCGTGCACTCCGTGGCGAAAAGCAGCCTGGCAGGTATTAGGCTGCGTGCCAGAGCCACCCCAATGTGGCTCGAAAACGGCAGCCGGAAGAGGGGGAGGAGGCGAGGAGGAAGGAAGAGGAGGAGGAGGAGGAGGAGGAGGAGGAGGAGGAGGGAAAGGAGGAGGAGGAGGAGGAGGAGGAGGGGGAGCGAGACAAGAGGAGAAGCTTCTTCCTGGCGCCCCTAAGCCGCGAGAAACACCTCTCGGGAAACCCAGGGCTTCGGGAACCGCTGCTCCTCCTCGTCAGCACCGCGCCACCGCCACCTCCACCGTCGCCAGCATTCGAAGCAACGCCGTCCGCGTCCACAACGCCGCCATCATCCTTGCCAACCGCCCTCCTTCTCCCCCCCATCCCCTCGCCTTCCCACCGTTGCCCCCTCCTCCGCGGACGAGCGAGAAGCGGCGCCCCGAGCCACCCCGCACATTATTTCCCCCCCACAGGCACCATCGATGCACAATCGTTGCCGCCACCTTAGTCGTCGTCCACGCCCTGCGTTCAGGCCTCACGGTCCAAGCAGAGGGAGGCCGCCGAGCATCGCCCAGCCCCCCACGTTGTGTGGAAGTAGCAGCGGTAGAAGTCTTAGTGGTAGAAATCGTATGTATAGTAGCGGTAGTGGAAGCTGTGGCAGCCGGAAAGAATAGCAATACTAGTAATTGAAGGAGTCGTTGTCGTGGTGGCGCTGGCACTAATACTCGAAACCGTAAAAGGTCGAGACAGCACACCAGCCGGCCCAACCAGCCCAACCGCCCAACCCACAAACCAGCCAAGCAGCCCCACCAGCCCAACCCGCCACACCACCAACCCGCCTACCCCTGCCGCCTGCCCTGAGGAGGGGGGGAAGTTTCTTACCAGTGAAAACTGCTGTGAACCGCGGGGGGGGGGCAACTTGCACCATCCCATGGGGGACCGAGCAGGGTCGCGTCGGGGGGCAGGGGGGGGGGGGGGGGGCAAATCTCATTGTGCCGTCGAGCACCAGCCTCCTGGGCAGGCGTTCCGCACGTCGCACCGTACTTTTGGCGACCGGCCTCCCGGACGGGCGCCCAGAGCACGGTCGGGAGACCCAAGTGCGATACTTTCGTTACTCTCTACACTGGCGCCCTCCCGGGAAGGAGGGAGGGAAACAAGGAAGAAGCGGAGAAGGAACAGGGAAACATGATGAAAATGATGACGAGGAGGAGGGGGGAAGGGAAGAGCAGAAGGAGAAAAAGGAGGACAAGAACGAGGGTAGGGTCAATGAGACGCATGAAGAGAAATGAAGGCGAGCTGAGGTAAGCACTTTTTGAGGCCAGTCAACCGCCAACTTTGTTTCCGAAGACGAGAGCGGCGACCTGGCCTGAGGGTAACACCTCCGCGAGTGAGGGGGCGCACTCCCACATGGTACCCCCCAACCATCTGCATTGGGGCGCGCTGGATCACCAAAGAAACGCATCACATGTGGGACCCAATCGCGGAGGCCTACCACGCGGAGCCAGGACGCCAAGCGCGGGCAACTCGCTGTCCCGAAGAAGAGCTCCGAGACAGAGGTGGTCAGGGCGGGGAGCCGCTGGCCACACACATCCAGAGGGAGGCGGGCCAGGG
Organism: Prorocentrum cordatum; assembly: GCA_963575745.1. Taxonomy (NCBI): domain Eukaryota; class Dinophyceae; order Prorocentrales; family Prorocentraceae; genus Prorocentrum; species Prorocentrum cordatum. The sequence continues at coordinate 90,347 of CAUYUJ010002836.1, read as the reverse complement.
GGAAAAGAAGGGAGGAGGGGAAAGGATGCCCCCCACAGTATCGGATGGCCTCGCCGCATGCAAGGCCTCCCAGCGCAAGCACAAAGAGGGGGGCCCGCGCGGCCGGACCAGGCTGTCAGCTGGGTGGGCGATGCCAAACGGCGATACAAAACCACGGGAAGTACGACCCTCCGAGATAAGAGAGGCTCGCAGGGACCCGTAGGGCAGAGCAAGCGAGGCCAGCGGTCAGCTCCGCGATCCTCCCCCCTCGGAATCCGTAGGGTTGTCTGACGAAGAAAGCCTGGGCCGAATGACTCCCGCGTCAACCAAATGCGGAATCATCACTGGGCAAGACACTTGGAGCTGTGGCCACTTCGGGCGCCACCCCCTCACGACCACCAGATCCAACTACCGAATGTTGAAACTTTCTTAATGCACTCTTCAAACAAACCTTTGGAGCGACCGTGCGAGCCATAGCACTTGCACAACATGAGAATTTATACATTACCGCACTCGAGTGCAATCCACTCGGGGTTTCGACTGGCGGTGCATTCCAGCCAGAGGCCCCTGGGCCCAGGACACCCGGAAAGGAACGCAGATCCAAAACGTGCTCAAATGCCGCCAATCGTGCTGTAAACCGACCCTGGGGGGACCGCAAGGAGGTTTGAGGTACTCAACATCCCGAAAGTCCCAAAGCCCGCAGAGAAGAACACTTGGGGAGGATATGCATAGAGAAGACACGGTATGCACGAACATTCAAACCGAATCGTGAAACCTCCAACCGCTTCTATGTCGACTGGGTGCCGCGACGTGGCGTGCTTTGCCACCGCATCCGCATCATTGCTCCCTTGCCGCCAAACGTGCATTGTCTCTTGGAACTGATGGGATCTCACGTGGTGCACCGTCTTCACCTTTTAGAGACTCCCCTCGGCCCTCACCTGCTGAAACATGCCCAGCGTTAACCCGTTTGTCCCGCAAGTGTTCGGATCGTGGCCGACCGTGGGTCCTGAGCACATTATCGCAGTCAGACATAAGCATGAAAAGGGCCCGCCATACTCTGAACAACAGCCATGTAATCGCAGAGTTATCCCGCCGGGGGTGTGCAAGGCAGATGGGCCCAGACGGGCCCCGAGGTCCTACATGTAGGATATGTCGCAGGAGAGAAAAGGGCAAAGCCCCAGGACGCCCTGCAAAGCTCCTTCCTAACATGTGGGTGGCGCGTCCAGTCGGTGAAAACATAACCACACATTTTCTGGCTGGGGAGGGCCGCGCAACGAATGCAGATCCAACACATCACCGCCCATATACATGGGCAGATCCAACACATCACCGCACCCGCGTCTCACCTCCTCCCTCCCCTTTTTTACCCACATGTTTCGTGGGGTTTTGGTTCCCCACATGTTTCGTGGGGTTCTGGTTTTCTTCCCTGCCGCGGCGCACCCGCGTCTCTTCACCTCCCCTCCTCCCTCTTCTTCCCCACATGTTTCGTGGGGTTCTGGTTGTCTTCCCTGCCGCGCCGCACCCGCGTTTCACACCTCCCCCCTCCCCTTTGCACAGCTCAGCTCAGCTCAACTCAGCACAGCACAGCACAGCACAGCACAACACAGCACGGCACAGCACAGCTCACCGCACAGCAGCACAGCACAGCACAGCACACCATAGCACACAGGGCATTCCTTCGACGCCACAGGGGGTGCGCTGGGGGTGGGGGCCCTGTGCGCTGTAGGCTCCCAGGGCGTGGAAGACGTGGCATTTCCTCGACGCCACAGGGGGTGCGCTGAGGGCGGGTGCCCTATGCGTTGTAGGCTCCCAGGGCGTGGAAGACGTGGCATTTCCTCGACGCCACAGGGGGTGCGCTGGGGGTGGGGGCCCTATGCGTTGTAGGTTCCCAGGGCGTGGCAGGCGTGGCTTTCCTTCGGCGCCACAGGGGGTGCGCTGGGGGTGGGGGCCCTATGCGTTGTAGGCCCCCCAGGGCGTGGCAGGCGTGGCATTTCCTCGGCGCAACAGGGGGTGCGCTGGGGGTGGGGGCCCTATGCGCTGTAGGCTCCCAGGGCGTGGCAGGCGTGGCATTTCCTCGACGCCACAGGGGGTGCGCTGGGGGTGGGGGCCCTATGCGTTGTAGGCTCCCAGGGCGTGGCAGGCGTGGCATTCCTTCGACGCCACAGGGGGTGCGCTGGGGGTGGGGGCCCTATGCGCTGTAGGCTCCCAGGGCGTGGCAGGCGTGGCATTCCTTCGACGCCACAGGGGGTGCGCTGGGGGTGGGAGCTCGTATCTTGTCAAGAACTGTAAACACCTTGGCTCAAGCAGGCTCGGCGCGCCTGCGCTCTCACGCAGGCGCGCTCCTGTACATAGTCATACTTCAGAGCACCGCCCGACCTGCGCGGCAGCCATGCCTCCCAAAATCGCCGTGGACGCGCTGCCACCTCCATGTTTGGCGATAAAGACTGCAATGGTTCAGATGGGCGGCGAGGTTAGCGTGGAGACCTCCCGCAGATGCGCCAGAGGAGTGGTGCAGCCCGCTTTGAATGCGTACCGCCGCAAGCTTCACAATTGGTGGCCCGATACGCTCTACGCGAGGTTCTCGGAGATGAACGACGACGGCAAGAGGCAGTGTTTGGTGGCGTACCTTCAGAACCCGGCGTCGGGCGGATTCCCCCACGAGGCTCTTTTAGACAACGGCGGCATGCCGGCGGCGTGAGGTCGTGGTAGCGTTGCCGCTCAGAGATTGTCCATCGGGGCGTAAGACCCGACAGTTTCCATTGCAGGAAACGGGGCAGGAGCAGGGGCAGCAGCAGGAATCCCTCCCTCCCTCCCTCCCATCCTCCCCTCCCTCCCCTCCCTCTCTCCGTCGTGGCGGAAGCGGGTTGGTCCTTGAGCGCGGCCGCTATCCGTGACTGTCGTCCAGGGCACAGCAGGCGTAGCGTTTTCTCGACACCACAGGGGGTGCGCACGGGGTGGTCCCTGAGCGCGGCCGCTACCCGTGACGGTCGTCCAGGGCACAGCTGGCGTGGCGTTTTCTCGGCACCACAGGGGTGCGCACGGGGTGGTCCCTGAGCGCGGCCGCTATCCGTGACGGTCGTCGTTGCGGTATCGGCGGGGCAACGGCCACCAACATCATTCTCCCATGCTTCACTTCAGCTATCTTTACCCCAGCAATAATATAAGTATGTGGGGTTCCTCGGTGGCGTAATTTTGTTTTTTTGGGGGGGTACCTGGTGAAAGTCAAGTACGAATTGACCACGTCGAAGCACAATCGGTGTCCGATCCCCTGTTTGCGGGCGATGTGGTACTCCAGAAGTCCTAAGGACAGCGGCCCGCAACTGCGTCCCAAACAGAAAAGGCGACGTGACAACACCGCGCTGGTTTTCCCCACGTCGTCAACCAGCCCCACTGAAAGGGTTGCGGATGGCCGACAGAGGCCCAGACGCTGGGGTAAGCATCTCAAAGACGAGGAGGGGGATGAGGAGGAATGCGCACATAGAAAAACAAGAGCCCGAAAAGCCAGCATGCGCAGCGAGGAAGCACAACTGATGATAAGGAACGACGCGGCATGACTTGCACCACGCGTCACAAAAACATGTTACACATGACTCTGACCACATTGGTTTCGACCCCCGCGATGGGAACGACTGGGCGGTGCTAAGGCGAATAAAAATAAAAGTGGCTCTGGGAAAAAATCGTGACACTGGTTGTAATGGTCGTAAGAATACTGGCAGTAGTAATAGTAGTGGTCGTAGTAGTAGTAGTAGTAGTAGTAGTAGTAGTAGTAGTAGTAGTAGAAGTAGTAGTAGTAGTCGTAGTAGTAGTAGTAGTAGAAGTAGTAGAAGTAGCAGTAGTAGTAGTCGTAGAGATAATATTAAAAAATAATAACGTTCGTAGAAATAGTAATGGTAGTCGTGGTCGTAGCCGTAGTAGTAGTAGTCGTAGTAGTAGTAGTAGTAGTAGGAGTAGTAGTAGTAGTAGTAATAGTAGTAGTAGTAGTAGTAGTAGTAGTAGTACTAGTCGTAGTAGTAGTAGTAGTCGTAGTAGTCGTAGTAGTAGTAGTAGTAGTAGTAGTAGTAGTAGTAGTAGTAGTAGTACTAGTAGTAGTAGCAGCAGTAGCAGTAGCAGTAGCAGTGGTAGCAGTAGTAGTAGCAGTAGTAGTAGCAGTAGTAGAAGTAGTAGTATATGTAGTAGTAGTAATAGTAGTAGTAGTAGTAGTAGTAACAATAGTAGTAGTGGTAGTGGTTGTAGTAGTCGTAGTAGTACACGTAGTAGTAGTACCCGCAGTAGTAGTAGCCGTAGTAACCGTAATAGTAGTTGTTGTTGTACAAATGATATTACTTGTGGTAGCCTACTAAGCGTAAAAGTAGTCGCAGTACCAGTAGTAGTAGTCGTAGTAGTTGCAGCGATACTAGTAGTAGTAGTCGTAGTAGTAGTAGTAGTCGTAGTAGTAGTAGTAGTAGTAGTAGTAGTAGTCGTAGTAGTCGTAGTAGTAGTAGTAGTAATAGTAATCGCATTGATCGTAGAAGTGGTAGTAGTAGTAGTAGTAGTAGTAGTAGTCGTAGTAGTAGTAGTAGTAGTAGTAGTAGTAGTAGTAGTAGTAGTGGTAGTAGTAATAGTAGTAATAGTAGTAATAGTAGTAGTCGTAGTCGTGGTAATGGTAGTAGGAGCGGTAGTAGTAATAATCGTAGTAGTAGTCGTAGTAAAAGTAGTAGTAGGAGGAGGAATAGTAGACGTCGCCGTCGTAATCGTAATGGTAGTAGTAGTACTACTACTAAGGCAACGACTACTACTACTACTACTACTACTACTACTACTACTACTACTACTACTACTACTACTACTACTACTACTACTACCACTACTACAGCGACGACTACTACTACTACTACTACTACTACTACTACTACTACTAGTACTACTACTACTCGAAGTACGACTACGACTACGACTACGACTACTACTACTACTACGACTACTACTACTACTACTACTACTACTAGCAATAGTCGTAGTAGTAGCAGTAGTAGTAGTAACAAGTAGTAGTAGCAGTAGTAGCAGTAGTAGTACTAGTACTACTACTAGCAACAATCGTAGTAGTAAGTAGTAGCAGTAGTAGTAGCAGCAGCAACAGTAGTAGTAGTAGTAGTAGTAGGAGTAGTTGTAGTAGTAGTAGTAGTGATAGTAGCAATCGCAACGAACATCTTAATAGTAGTCGTAATAGGAAAACGGGAAAGCTGGACGCAGCCGGTAATGTCCACAAATTATACAACTGAGGGCGCCCGCTGCAATTGCAACAACTACCGGCCAATCAGTTGGTTATGTTGCTTATAAACTGATGGCCACATTTATTTGGAAGCGTTTGCAAGACGTTGGAGCAGAGGAGCGATTGTCATTAACACAATGTAGATCTCGCAACGAACATGGTACTTCAATCGCTAACCACGTTGTTCGCAAGTACATTGGCATGGCATACGCGGACAAGGAAGGATACATCTCATTTCTTGCAATGGTTTGGAAGAAAGCGCTTGGCTCGCTCAACGTCGAGGCCTTGCTTGCATCGCTACGCATCTTTGGAAAACCACGCCGTATACTCGCACTCATGAGCAACAAATGCAACGGCTGCACATTCATCAAAATAACAAACGGCCAACATACATCTACAGAGAGGCAACAGTTTTCCGGGATATCTCAAAGCTGCCCGCTTTCACCGCTCTTGTTCATCATGATCATGACAATGGTTCCACCCGACGCCGATCGCCGAGCAGATGCCAGAGTGCGAGAAAGGCTGCGTGCAGAAACGCTGGCTGTACTGTTATATCCTGACGACATGCTGCTCGTTGGGCGTAGCCGGCTTCACATGCAATCGCTCTTGGGTGGGACAGCAGTGGCGGGTGCACGGGCCGGCTTGGCATGAAATCGGGAACAATTTCAGTATATGCCTGCACGTTGCAGCATTAACGCTACCGCGCCGCAGGGAGAACCACTCCAGGCAACACAAACCAATGGTGTATCTTGGGGCAACACTTCCGAGCTCAGGCCGGCTGACTGGAGAATTAAACAAACGACTGGGGGCAGCGTGGGGTGAATTCTAAAGAAGCACACGTGCATGGAAACACACGGCGATTCGGACCGCCCGTAAACTACAGGTCTTCCAGGCTCTTGCCACCAGCAAGGCGATGTTTTCTTTTAACCCAGCTTGGTTGAGTAAGGCAGAAGGTCTTCAATTAAACGGTTTTCAGGCCAGGTGCCTTCGCATCATTTTGCACATCCCACCTGCGCGCGTTCCAATAATTTCTGATCGAAAAGCGTTATTCGACACAGCACGGCTTCTGAAATACCAGCATCTATGGTCAGGGAAAGTTGGTAGGGTAAGCCATTCTGATGTACCGAAGCGCCTTACACTTCTGAACGGCAGCCTGCGGCCAGCTACAGACGCTTGCGCACGAGTGAATGGGTGAGAGTAGGAGTAGTACTCGTAAATGTCGTAGTAGTAGTCGTCGTCGTCGTCGTCGTCGTAGTAGTAGTAGTAGTGGTGGTAGTCGTAGTAGTAGTAGTAGTAGTAGTAGTAGTAGTAGTCGTAGTAGTAGTAGTAGTAGTAGTAGTAGTGGTGGAAGTCGTAGTAGTAGTGGTGGTAGAAGTCGAAGAAGAAGTCGTAGTCGCACTAGTCGTAGTAGTAGTTGCGGCGATAATAATAGTAGTCGTAGTAGTAGTAGTAGTAGTAGTAGTAGTAGTAGTAGTAGTTGTCGTCGTTTTAGTAGCAGTGGTAGTAGTGATAGCCGTCGTCGTAGTAGCGTTGATAACAAGTCGCGCCAATCTAAATGATTTTACTCACCGTAGTGGTAGTAGTAGTCGCCGTAGCAGAAAAAAGTAGCAACAGCATTGGCAGTACAAGTACTAGTACTCGTAGTAGTAGTAGTAGTAGTAGTAGTAGTAGTACTAGTAGTAGTAGTAGTAGTAGTAGTAGTAGTAGTAGTAGCAATAATAATTGTAGTACTAGTAGTCGTAGTAGTAGTGGTAGTAGTAGTAGTAGTAGTAGTAGTCGCCGTAGTAGCCGCGGTAACAATGGTAGTGCTAGTCGTGGTAGTAGTAGTCGTGGTAATAGTAGTCGTGTGAAACTAAGTGTCGGCAGGGTAGGGGTAGCAGTAAAAGTCGTGATAGTCGTGGTAGTACTGATAATGATACGAGTGGTAGCAGCAATCGTAGAAATAGTGGTAGTAGTAGTAGTAGTAGTGGAAGTAGTAGTAGCGATAGTGCAACAAATTGTGATAGTTGTGGTAGTGGTAGAATTACAACCACGGGTGCTAACAGTAGTCGTAGCAGTAGCACTACTAAGCATAGTGGTGGTCATAGTGGCAGTAGTGGTAGCAATGCTAGCAACCGTAGCGTTAAAGCAATGATAGTAGTAGCAGTAGTCGTAGCCGTGGGCAGCGTAGCTGTGCTACTCGTAGTCTTAATAGTCATAGTGGTAGTCGTACTGGCAAAAGAAATCGTAGTCGTAGCAGTAAGGGGGGGGGCGTAGTAGCAGTAGTAGTAGTAGTAGCAATGGTAGAAATAGTAGTAGTAGTAGTAGTGGTAGTAGTAGTAGTAGAATTACAACCACGAGTACTAACAGTAGCCGTAGCAGTAGCACTACTAAGCATAGTGGTGGTCATAGTGGCAGTAGTGGTAGCAATGCTAGCAATCGTAGCGTTAAAGCAATGATAGTAGTAGCAGTAGTCGTAGCCGTGGGCAGCGTAGCTGTGCTACTCGTAGTCTTAATAGTCATAGTTGTAGTCGTACTGGCAAAAGAAAGCGTAGTCGTAGCAGTAAGGGGGGGCGTAGTAGCAGTAGTAGTAGTACTAGCAATCGTAAAAATAGTAGTAGTAGTAGTAGTAGTAGCAGTA
>CAUYUJ010002836.1:55000-80000 GCA_963575745.1 Prorocentrum cordatum | reverse complement strand
AGTAGCAGTAGTGGGAATAGTAGAAGCAGTGGTACTAGTACTACCACTAGGAGCCGTACCAATAGTAGTATGAGTCGGAATCGTATTTGTGGTGGTAGTAGCGGGTGTAGTAGAAACAATAGAAGTAGCAGGCGTAGTAGCAGTAGTAGTCGTAGAAATCGTAGTCGTAGTCGTCGTACTAGTAGTCGTAGCGATAGTCGTGGTAGTAGAAATAGCAGTAGTGGAATAGCAGTAGTAGTCGTAGTGGCCGTAGGAGTTGTAAAAGCAATCGTAATCGTAGTGGTAGCCGTGGTCAACGTGGTAGAGGGAGTAGCGACACGAATCCTAGTAGCAGTAGTCGTAGCATTATTATTATTAGTAGTAGTAGTAGTAGTAGTAGTAGTAGTCATAGTAGTAGTATTATTAGTAGTAGTAGTAGTAGTAGTAGTAGTAGTAATTGAAAAAGTAGAAGTAGCAGTAGTAGTAGTAGTAGTAGTAGTAAGAGTAGAAGTAGTCGTAATAGTAGTCGTAGTCGTAGTAGTAGTAGTAGTAGTAGTAGTAGTAGTAGAAGTCGTAGTAATAGTAGTAGTAGTAGTCGTAGTAGTAGTAGTAGTAGTAGTAGTAGTAGTAGTCGTAGTAGTAGTAGTAGTAGTAGTAGTAGTAGTAGTAGTAGTAGTAGTAGTAGTAGTAGTAGTAGTAGTAGTAGTAGTCATAGTAGTAGTAGTAGTAGTAGTAGTAGTAGGTTTAGTGGTAGTAGTGGTAATGGTCGTAGTAGAAGAAGTAGTAGTAGTCGCAGTGGTAGTAGTTGTAGTAGTGGTAGTACTGGTAGTAGTGGTAGCAGTAGTATGAGTTGTCGTAGTAGTCGTAGTTCACCGCGTGGTGGCCACGGCCAAGCATCGACGAATCCCCAGCCACACCACATCGCACGAGGCTTTCAAGAGGCGGCCTGGGCGGGGCACAAGGTGAATCCAAGGCCCACCCATGCAAGTATTCTTAGACAAAAAGAAACGTTAAAGTGGAAGCTCTGGCTGGATAACATTCGTTGTGTAGTACCCTCATGTAGTACCCCAAGGTCACCAAACTTTGCGCTCCGCCCTGCGCGAAGCGCGACTCGCGGTTACCCCAACGTTCTTCTGTGGCCTATGTGAAGAAAGGCAGCCCTTCGGCCCAGGCAGCGACGCGGGAAACGCAATCATACTCCCGCCGCTGGCGACGATCTAGGATCCGCATCCTCCTCCTCCTCATCGCCCTTCGTCCTCACGAGAGGGGAGCCCCGACTGGCAGTCGACAGCCGAAGTGCAGGGCGGTCCCCGAAGGCTTAGAGTTCGGCACACCCCGGCGATGCGAAGGCGGACCGCCGTTCGCCGCCGAACCCCTGCGCAGCGGGACGTCGGGCGACGTCGGGCCCCGCGAACTGGAGCCAGGGGGCACCGAACGCGCGGCGGCAGGAAGGAAGGCTTCCTGGGGGCGCTCATCCTGGCCACAAGGTCCAAGGGGCAGGGCGCGCCGCCCTTCCACTGTCGATGCGTAAACTTGTCCGCGACCGCCCGCCTGGCCAAGGTTGACTCTGGCGCGATGCGGTCGCGTGGCCTCCAGCAGCGTATGCCCAAGCGCACCACCCAAATGAAGCGCGTATGGCACTTCGAAACGCCGAGCAAAGTCTGGCGAAACTCGCCTGCACAGAAGAGCGAGGAGGACGAAGCGGACCAGGAGCAACAAATGGCTGTTCAATAAATGAGACGCATAGAGGAAGACAGGCATAGCGAGATAGAGAAGGAGATGGATAGAGAGAGGGAAAGGGCAAGTCTCGCAAACGCAACCGGTCCTGGCAAGTCTCTCTGGGCACGGCGTCGTAGAATGATGACGAATCAGGCCCCTCCCCTGCGAGCATCGTTACTCATGTGGGGGACACCCTCATCCGCCCCTGCACTCGTTCTCCTCCCTCTTTCTTCCTCTCCCTGTTCTTCCTCGTCCTCCTGCACCTGCTCCTCATCCTCACCACCATCATCATCATCAGCATCAGCATCACCATCAGCAACATCATCATTACCATCATCAACATCATCATCAGATCCCCCTTCCCCATCCTCCCACTATCCGGGCGCAGTGCGCTGATATTTTGGCCACCGACACGTCAGGGTTACGGGTTTCAGGTGGGCCCCATTGGGGTCATCTTGGGAACCTGTTGGGGTCGTCTTGGGCCGCATTTGCGCGACTTGGGACCCTCTGGGGGCAACCTTGGGCCACTGTGGCGCACTCCCAGGAAATATTGGAACTCTCGCTGGCTCTTGGGTCTCGCATGGCGCGGCGCTGGCCACGAGGTCACCGCAAGTCTGGACGCCCTCGGATGTCCTTGGAGGCCCTCCAGGGGCCATGCCAAAAAAGGACCATCATCCTCTTCCACCTCCTCCTACTCGATCTTCCTCCACTAGATAAACAACAATATGCAGAACAATCAGCTGTAGGGGTCTCAAATCCTCCCAAATGCCCACAAGTTTACCTCACAGGACACATGGCGACTTTTCTGTAAACGTTAGAAAGCACACATATGAACTTCATTATCCAATCGGTCACCGTTCAGGGTTCACTTTAGTTTCCAGACCAACATGGAATTGTGTTATTTATGAAATGTTGAAAACGCATTTGAACTTCAAAATCAAGCCGGTCATTGTTAAGGGCTCACTCTAGTTTCCAGGCTCGCATGGTGATTTTTCAATGTTTGCAGACGTCGACAAACGCAAGATCAATGCAAAATCCAATCGATCACCGTGAAGGGTTCACTGCGGCTTCCACGCCATCATGGTGACTTTTCCATTGCGGACACTTGAAAAATAAACGCGCGCGAGTTCTGTATTACCCGCAATGGAAAGGTCGCCATGCTGGCCTGGAACATCTAGCGAACCTTCACCACTGACCAACCGGACTTCGGGTGACCGGCCCGCGCGTGGGCTACCCGATCGCGCGAGCACGCGAGTGGCGAGTGTCGTGTTGTCCCCAATGGAAAAAATGGCCATGCTGGCCTGGCAACAAGAGTGAAACACTGACGATGGACAACTGGACTTCGGGTGACCCGCCCGCGCGTCGCGGGTCACCCGATCGCGCGCGCGCTTCTCCTGCTCCTCCTCCTCCTCTTCCTCATCCTCCTCCCCATCCTCCTCCTCCTTCTCCTCCTCCTCATCCTCACACTCCTTCCTTATTCTCATCCTCCCCTTCCTCCTCCTCCTCCTCCACCTCTTCCTCCTCCTGCTTAGCAAGGCTAGTGCACGATAGGGAGATATTTCGCCAAACACTACCCAGCCCGCCCAACAATAAAGGGAAATGAATCCCCGCCGCGACGAGGAAGTTTTAGGACCAGTTATCTTCACCGCTGAAAGATCAGGGGGGGTCAAAACTAAACCCCCTTGGGTGGATTAACAACTCCCCAGCAGCAGACTGACAATCGTCCGATGAGTCCGGGCTGGTACCAGACTCATTCGATCTCGGCTGGAGGCAGAGGACCTGGTGCGTTACGTCAAGCCTCTTGGGGCTGGGCCCACAGCTCTTGCATGAATGGTATGTCGCGCTCTGGCATGTTGGGCGCGTTCGGTGGCTCGCGCGGCTGCGATGGCGGCCTCCATTCAGGATGCGACTGCGGCGGTGGTGGAGCACTCGTGAGTCCAAATTCTTGAGGCGATGCGACATGATAAGCGTCAGGTTTCCCCGCCGCAAGGGCACTGGGTTTTCCCCGACGCGACAGCATCAGGTTTCCCCGACGCAAGCTTCGGCGGCGCCTCAAATGTTGGTGGGCGCGTGTCGCCCACAACCTTCCAGCCGGCCAACTCACGGACCGCTGGCGAGGACGGGCTCTCCTGTTTCCGCTTTACCACCCTAAAATGCAAAGTGACTGGGGCATCTGTCGGGCCATCGTTGCCCGCTGTATGATAGTTTCTTGATGGTGCTCATTTACTGTTCGAGCCAAATGATCCAACCTTATTTATGTTGACCGGTTAATCTCAGCAACGGCTTTCGTGGCGGAAAGCATCCACAGTCGCTGCGTGGAGGTCGCTGCTGTTGCCAACCTGATCGCTCAGGTTAGCGCTACCCTTTTCATGCCCTTCAGCCCTGTCGTATAGGGGCTGAACCATATTTTTGGGGGTCCAGGAGAAGAGTTTCTTGCATTGATAACATCGCCGTTGCCGGACCACTGTCCGCCAGCTTGGTCCAGTCCTTCTGGGAGAAAGGCGAGGGGTTTGATCATCTCCTGCGTGCTGGGCATGATCTCGAAAAATTCGCGTCGAACCTGTGCCCGCGCAGTGAAAGCATGGTCCAGTTGAAAGGTTGGCTCGCTGCTGCGATTCTCCAACATGACAACCCTGGTCTCGCTCGTATTGCACCGCGTGACCTATAGCACGTAGTCGCTCCAGAATGTGGCTGGCATCCTCTTCAATGGCCCGAGGGTCATCCTGGCGCGCTGGCGCGGTGGTGGCAGCAGCCAGATGTCCTTGCATGTCAAGTGCCTTGAGGTCTACAGCATGGACACTGTGCGCTTACGATGCGATTCCGAAGTCCGTGGCGGCTGCTCGCAACATGTTGTGGTTCGCCTCTTGTTGTTGTTCAAACACTCTGCTCTCCTCTGGCAGTACCTGTGAGTACATGCCTGCCGTCTGGTGGCTGAGCGTCTGGAGCAGATCGGCTGTTCACACCAGTCTTGATTTCTCTACGGCGGCTACTTTGGACCATCTTCGCATCTCCACCTGTTGTCTAGACAGCACTTGTTCGACGAATCGTGACGGCAGTGGATGCACCTGGTCGGATGGGAAGGGCACCCTAGCGCTCCCAGGTGCCTTCGCTACGGAGCATCGTAACCCTGCTTTGCTACAACTGGGCACGGGGCAAACCTTCCATGTTCTGATCACGTACGGAATCTTGCCACGCCCGCGCCAGCCCCCCCCCCCCTCCCCCACCCCCCGCCCCCTTGTCGCAAGAGCGTCAGATTTCCCCGCCGCGACCGCCCTGGCAAGGGAACGCGGTGTGACGCGGCCATTGCCCGAGGCGCGGTCTATGTGTGCGACTTGTCCGTGCCCAACTGGCTGCTGTGTCGCAGCTGCTGGTCTCAGAATCTGCGAGCCAAGGAGTTCGTCAGAGATGATGGCTTCAAGGTTTCCTTCTAGCTCACCTGCGACTGCCATCTTAAACAGGGCGCGTCGCGCCTGTTGCAGAGCTTGCCTTGCCTCGGCGCATAGCCTGGATATGGATATGAAACAACCTTCGAGCCGAACGCCCCGTAGTTGGATAGGCCTCGGCTCGCCGGTGAGAACAACCGAACTCCCGCGGAATAGATCTACACACTAGACCTACATCCGTTTGCAACGTGAGCACGCGGCGGCGGAACGTAGGAGAAGGAGATGCGCACGCGCGGGCGCGGCCAACCTCTCGTTTGCTCTGCGGGCGACGATGAAAGGAACGATTGAAACCTAAAGCTCGTCGCCGATCCTCGAGAAGACGGCAGGGGGAAGGCGAGAGAAGGACGGGGGAGGCCCAGGAGGGATACGAGGGCCCCCGAGGACCAGCGGGATCACTGCTCAAATTGCAACGTGCGCCAGATCCGAAGGGTAAAACACAGAACCCCCGAATGCGCCGCTGGGCATTTGCGATATTGTACATCGAGGAAAACACGTGCTTGCCAGACGTTTGCAAGTAGGCACTTCGTGAGTAGTAGAACGCGCTCGGTGACCTTACACTAGGTCAAGGCATACCTGAGAACCCACGGCACCCTGGAGAGCCCCTGCGGGAAGTCGAGGCGCAGCGCGCGCAGCGCGCGCAGCGAAGCATCCCAGCACAGCTCACGTAGCTGATCTTCCCGGCGCCTCCCGGCACCGGAGGCGGCCATGTATCGAGGAATGGGCCCCTCTGTGGGGCCGAAACCAGCTGCACGCAGCAGATTTCGTACCCCCCCCTAGCCCTGTCCCCCCCTTTCGTCCAGCCCGACTGTCCCCTCTCATCAGGACGGTCACATCTCGTGCTTCTGACGACTTCCGCCGGCGGGGCCGCCGTCGCTCTGCTTCCGTCGGCCCATGCCCACCCTCCGCAGACCCTCCGCTGACGTGCCCCCGAGGGCGAGATGATGTCGACCCGTTGCCCTCTTGGCGAGAAGGTGCTCCCTCTGTCACCACCGCCTGAGGGATCATCTTCGGGGACGTCGGCGGGCTGTGGATAGGGATACCCGTGGCCCTCCCAGGGCCCGAATCGGTCCCCGAAGATCGATCCCCCACGTGGTGGTGATGGGTAAACCCTCGCCTGGAACTCTTGGCGAGAAGGACCCCATCTCGAGAGCCGAGCCGCGGGGCAGAGCTGCAGGCGCGAGGGCGCGGCGCAAAGAAGTTGCGGGCATGGCTGGACGCGGGCATACACCCGGCGGGCTGTGTTCTGCTGAAGGGGCGACCCATCCGAAGCGACGTGCAGATCCGCCTGGTTCGTCGTCGTCGTCGGCGTCGTCGTCGTCGCCGCTGCCACCGCCGCCGCCGCCGCCGCCGCCGTCAAAGTCGCCGCCGCCGCCGCCGCCGTCAAAGTCGTCGTCGTCGTCGTCGTAGCCCTCGTCGTCGTCGTCGTCGTCGTCGTCGTCGTCGTCGTCGTCGTCGTCGTCGTCGTCGTCGTCGTATGGCTCGTCCTGTCCTTGTCGTCATCGTCGGCGTCCTCCTCCTCCTCCTCCTCCTCCTCCTCCTCCTCCTCATCCTCCTCATCCTCCTCCTCCTTCTCGTGGCTCTCACTTCTTGTCCTTCTGTTTCCTCACGCATCGCGCTCCTCCCTCCTCTGCCCCTCTCCCCTCCACATCCCCATCCTTGTCCCCTTCCGCTCCCCTCCCCTCCTCCTCCTCCTGGGGGGGGGCTGAGGGGGGAGAGGACCAAAACCACGGCGGCGACGACGACGAACTACGACGATGACCTCCAGACCCATCCTTAGGCGCGCGCTGGCCAATCTCGAGGCGGATCCAGCCGTGGCGACCAGCAGCCCCCAGGAGGCCCAGGGAAGCGCCGAGCAAACGCCAGGGCGGGCCGCCGCTGCCTCGACGGGCCGGGCCAGTCGAGGCAGCGGCGGCCCCCCCCTGGCGTTCTCTTGCCCGAGGGGCCCTCCGACGAGGGACCGCCGATCCTCGACCCTCGACGCGCCCAGGGCCCCGCCACGCTGCCGATCTGCACGCCGCCCCTGCCGCCCTTGCACAGGCGGCCAGCGTACCTGGCACGCGGGGGGGGGTGGGGGACCGCCCAGCGCGCGGTGCGCGGCGACGCCCGGGCCGCCGACGGCGGCTGGCCGCGGCGACAAGGTCGTCGACGAAGTCAACGACGACGAGGTCGGAGCCGACAGCGGCGACAACAGCAGGAGGCGGCGGCGACGACGACAAGAGCAGAGGGCGTTCAAGTCCTCGACGACGGCGGCGGCGACGGCGACGGCGACGCCAGAGTCGACGACGACGGCGGCGACGGCGACTCTGACGCCGTGTCGCCGTCTCGTGCCGCGTACCTCCCATCCTCCTGGCGAGGGGGGCGAGCGGGCGAACTGACGAGGGACGAGAACCGCTCCCTGACAGCTTCGCATCGTGACGAATCACTAGGAAATTCCTCAAACTGTGCTTGCACTCAGGGGTTTTCTACTGTTCGCCATTATTCTGTTGGAGATATTGGATGGGCTTCCTGAGGTCTCGCCACGTTGTCGCCCGTGCCCGCTCGTGGGCGTCTCGTCGGCGCCCTGTGCTCTGGTTTAGGTTCCCGAGCTTTCACCGCGTTGGCGCCCGTGCCCGCTCGTGGGCGCCCTGTGGGTGTCCCGGGCGTAGAGCTTGTACAGCATAGCGCGCTCCACATAGATTGCACCACATAGCCTGCAACGCATAGGTTTCACACTGGAGCTCACACAATACGTTGTACACACTGTGGCTCATCAAGCGTATGCAAGATGGCTTACGTTTCACCACATGGCACACATCACGTAGTTTACACAGCATAGCCCACACTGTATAAATCACCCCACAACGCCTACATAGCATAGCTTGCACCATATAGCTTGCACCCCAAAACATGCAACACATAGCTCACACCCCAAGGCGTACACACATCTAGCTTGCGCCTGATACCTTGCACCACACAACTTCCATCACACAATTCACACCGCAATGCTTGCACACCATTGTATACAACACATAACTTACAATGCATAGGTCACACCCGGAAGCTTACACTATTTAGCTTACGCCTCATATATTTCATCGCGTAGCTCACACCACCTAGCTCACACCGCAGTGCTTGCACACCATAGCATACATCACCGATCGTCCACAACACAGTTTCCACTTCAACAGTGCCATAACTCACTGTTTAGGGTCCACGCTGGCTTGCTTGAATGACTGAATGGGGTTCCTGGGTGTTCGCCACGTTGGCGCCCGTGGGCGTCCCGTGCGCTGTGTGGGTTTCCCAAGGATTCGCATCGTCGACGTCCGTGCCCGCTCGCGCGCCTCGCGGGCGCCCCGTACTCTGGGGGGTGTCCCGAATTTTCGCCGCGTTGGCGCCCGCGCCCGCTCGTTGGCGCCCCCGCACGCTGGGTGGGTTTCCCGAGCTGTGGTTTCCCCGAACAGATGGGCGGTAGCAGGAGAAGGACTCAAGCCGACACAGCACTAGCACGCGCGAAGGCCGACCGGACACTTTACTGCAAGTGACTGGACAGTAGACGGGCCCCGTGCGAACGGCTAAAATACGACCGGACATTTTATACTGCAAGTACTGAATATGTATGTGACCACTGCTCGCGCTACGAAACGTCACTTTTTCATAAGCCAAGGTGAGCGCGAGGAGGAGAAGGAGGAGGAGGAGGAGGAGGAGGAAGCGAAGGGGCAAGGGCGCTGTGCGGATAACCCCTGTGGCCCAAGCGGCCACTTATATAGTCCTAAAACGCACAGCGCACTTACGAGGGGAAGAGGAAGGAGAGGAGGAGACGAGGAGAAGGGAGTGAGACGAATTGGACGGCGCAGCCGACGAACGCTTGAAATCATGGGCAGTGAAGCGGGCCCCGTCCCGCGCTGAACCCATGCGCCAAAAAGGCTCCCTGTGGGCTACACCTCACAACTCTGTGCGAAAAGGTGCGGCACAGCAGAAGAAGCTGCGGAAGAGAAGACAAGAGGACGATGGGCACAGGAGCCCTCCCACACTGGCGGGTGCCAGATGCTCGGGCGAATGGCAGCAGAAAAACTCCATGCATGGCGGAGACGACACACTTCGATGACAAACCGGCATCAGGAAGTTCGACAGAAGCAGCTCCAAACTTTCACGCGAAGGACGGGGGAGAGTCGGAGGGCGCCTCGTGGGCACCCCGTTCGCTGGATGGGTTTCACGAGCTTTCGCCGCGTTGACGCCCGTGCCCGCTCGTGGGCGCCCCGTGCGCGCAGCTGACGCAGCATAGTTTACACCTCGTATCTGGTTCGCATCACGTGGCTTACACAGCGTACCGCACGCGGCGCACAACACACACACAACACACACACATTACATTGCGTAGCTTTCATCTCATGGCGCATAGTGAATACCACATACACAGCTTGCACAACACATATCACACCACATAGATCACACCACATAGCTTACAACGTAGCTAACACCCGCAACGCTTACACAACGTATCCTGGACCACATAACTCCACCTCCATCTTGCAAGAATTCACGGTTTGAGCTCCACGCTTGTTAATCCATATGTATTACAGGTTCGGCTTCTGGAAGCCTGAACAGGTGCTGGGGCCGTCAAACCGAACTCGGGATGGAAAACCGGTCGCGGGGAAGGGGTAAACACCTCCTGAGATTCGCGTTGCAAACAATAATCAAGACGTCGGACCTGTGGGCTGGACTCGACTCCCAAGGGAGGAATCGTCGAAGCACCTGGCTGGCGACATTTGGGGCGGGGGAAGCGGTGCGAAAACGGGGAACGGTTGGGGATTCCAGCCCCCCACTGGAGCCTCAAATCTGGGCGGAAAGCCCTGCGTTCACGCAGACCGCCGTCCCCACCACCGCGAAGGCTATCGTCTTCCACCGTAACCGCTTCGCCGAGGCTGCCGCCACACTGCCGCAGTCCTTCCTCCATGCCGCCGCCCCTCCATCTTCCACCGCTGCCGCCACGCTGCTGCGACACTGCCGCCACCCTTCCTCCGCGCTGTCACTGCCACGACGGCCGCCGTGTCATCGCCGCCACTTACCATGGCGTACTCTCCATCGCGGGAGGCGCCTGGTCCACCCGCCGCCATCCGCGCGGGCAGGTGCCGCGAGGCACGCCAACACCGCCGCGGCCACGCGCCACTTTGGCACCGCCATCGCTGCGTGGCGAGGTGGGCGGGCTTCGCGTAGCGCGGCTGAAACGGGGGGAGATGGACCCCTCGGAAAAAAGGAACGGGACGGGAAGAGACAAGCGCAGGACTCGTGCGCGCTCCGCCTCATCGGGGGTGAAGCAAAACACGATTTCGTGAAAACCATGTCGTGAACACCATTTCGTGAAAGCGCCCAGCGGGCGCAGGCCCGCAAACATTGCGGTCGCAGTTCCCCCTTGAGAACCGAAAAAAGGCAATTCGCTAATCGACTTGGCAGGGTGGGGCTTCTGCAAGACTATCGGGAGCCCGCCCATGCCCATCAGGGCGTGGTATTGAGGCCGTAGCCTCAGCAACACATCGCGGTCAAGGCGTGGAAGACGGAGGAAAACTTAAATCATGTGATTTCACGCTCCGCGCAGCGCGGCTAACCCCGCGCCGACGGGCAGTTCTACGGTTGACCTCGCCCAAATGTGCTGCATGCAGGGTTCAAACCCTAGGCAAGAGCAACTTTGGTGTGCGGCTTGCCGGTGGCTGCTTGCGCTTCCGACAGAAGCGCCCTGCGTTCTTCGGCTTGGCCCCAGCGCGCCACCCGAAAGCCGCGCACAAAAGGTACTCCAGCGAAGGGCCAGTTTCACGCGTATCCGACCATAGCCATTCCTCCTCCACCTCTTCCCGCACCTCTTCCTGATCCTTGATCTCGTCGCCCTGCGCCTTCCCTCCCTGCCTCCCCTCTCTCACCCGCATCGTCATATTCAAATCATCGACCTCTCTTCCGCTACACCTCCCTCCCCCTGGACGACAAGCACTCGCAGCGCCCGACTGCGGTCAAAGCCACCCTCCTCGGCCCCCCCTCCCTCCCGCTCCCCCCCCCGACCCGCTCTGGGAACGACAAGACGCCGACTCCGCCACTCCCAGGATTCTCCCTGGGACGCCTTCTGACCAAGATCTCGAGGCGAATCCGGCCGTGACGACAAGGAGCGGTCAGCGGCATCGGCACTTTCTTTTGGGGCCTGGAAATTGGCACCAACACCAACACAGGGGGTTGCCTCCACAGGGGGAAGATGATCCTAGATTCCGGTGTTGGTGGCAATATTTCGGTCACCTTGGAAGCCAGAATATGACCACCATCACCGAGATCGGGATCGTCTGCCCTCGGTGGAGGCAAACCGCCGATCATGGTGTTGGTGTCAACCTCTATAGGCCTGCGATTTCACCTTCCGACTCCCCGCCGCGGCGCCCTTCTCCCCGAGCCGGCGCACGGGAGCGAGCGAGCGCGGCCGTGGGGACTGGTGGCTCGGGCGCGCGGCGTCTGTCACCGCACCGCTGCGCGCGCGCCGCTGGGAAAGGGAGCCCCGCCGCGCCCGCGGACCTCGCGGCCGAAGACGGAGGGGCCAGAGGAGGAACGACAAGGGACCGCCCCAGGGGGTGAAAAGAAACGCGTCTTGTTTCCCCCCCCGGGATTTTTTCACCCCCGGGTTGTTTCACCCCCGGGTTGTTTCACCCCCGGATTGTTTCACCCCCGGGTTTTTTCATCCCCCAGTTTCTTCACCCCCGTCGTTTTTCACCCTCGGATTTTTTCACCGCGGGGGGCGGAGACGAGATATTGACTTGGAAATCGGCAGCACCTTGCCGATAGATCGGCGATAGAGAGGGCGTCGACGGCGAGGCCGAGGGGCAGGAGGCCTGGAGGCCTGGAGGGGCAGGAAGACCCCGACATCCTCGCGTCGTGCGCAACAATCACAACGGAACGCGGCCCCTGGGAAGGGGGTCCTGAGACTCCTGGGGAGCCACGCCGCGAACAAAAGCACGACGTCGGATGTCTGCGGGGTGGGGTGGGGGTCTCTTACTCCGGCCGGGCGCGTTGCTGGTGCCTGCAACTGGACCCCCAGGGTCTGGAGCGTGCCCGAGCCCTGTGGAAGTCCAGCGAGGTCGACCCTTGGCTTTCTGAAGGCGCTCCATCCTCGGGGACGCACTATACCTCAGGGTCAGCATAAGCTCGGGTGAGCCAGGGCCCTGGCGCGAAGCCCGGCCAGACCCGGGTGAGCCAGAGGGGATTGGCCGACCCCCGGGAGAGGCGGGGCGAGCGGAGGAGGAAGGAGGGGGATCGGGCCTCGCCGGGCCCTACGCGGAGACTCCCAGGAGCCTCCATGCGGCCCCTGGGGAAGGGGGCCGCCCGCCTCCTGCCTGCTCCTGCTCGCCTTTCCGAATCCCAGGGGAGCTGGGAGGGGCGGGGGGTGAGACGACTGGCCGCGGGAGAGAAGGGGGAGGGCAGGATAGGGGGGAGGAGGGGAGGGCGGAAGAGGGCGGCGGGAGAGGACGAGAAGGGACAGTACACGAGATGGCCGAGGAGCGGGGGCGGGAGCCTTGGACCTAGCTCGTGGGCGCGACAGGGGCCTCCCAGGTAGCGCGGTGTAGATGCGCGTCTACCCCGTCGCGGGGCGGCGCTCCACGCCGGTCGGCGTGCCAGCGCTTGCTGCCGTCGCGACAGGCTCGTGGGCTCAAGGGCAGTAAGCATCGTTCAATCGATCCCCATCCACACTGGTACGGCCTCGGCCAAACTGGCCGACTTACCCTTAGGTGTGGATGTATGTGGTTCCCTTCGGGTTTCGCAGGGCCTATCCCCACCATGCCCCTTGGGGGTGGGGATCGGTCAGACGATGCTGAGTCAGGGGTGCGGCGCAGAAGTGGAAGGCCACCAAGAAGCCGGTAACACAAAGCGGCCAGATTCGCATCCGGAACCCGCGCGGAGGGCCTCCGTGCCTACCCAGCCACACACGAGGGCCAAATTACGTGTTTTCTCGATCGGACGGTTGTTGGTCCTGTAAACATGTTGCTCCAGCTGCATCGTGGCCGCATTTCAGGATCGGCGCTGGGATCCCTTCATTCAGACTTGCGGTCTCGCTCCATCGCGGGCCACATTTCTGGACACGATTCGCTCCTCGTTGTTGCCGTCCCCCTCTTTCCCCTCCTCCTCCTTTCCTCAGGTCATCATGCCCCTCCTATGCCACTTGCGCCTGCTGCTGCTGCTGCTGCTGCTCCTCCTCCTCCTTGCTCGACATCCTGCTCCTCCCAACATCCTGCTGGTTTGTCAACTTATCCCCGTCCGATGTACAAAGCTCCCCTTTCTGCTTGCGGACCAGACGACGGGACCATTGTGGGGATCAAGGTCTTCCAGGACATTCCAGCGAATGGATAAAAAATACCACGCAGCACGGGAAGACAGAGGCTCGCTCGACGCGGCATGGCGCAAAACGTGCTCTCGTTTTCCGTAGTCTGGCCGGCTGGCCCGTGGCGGCCAGCAGGCAATAACCCGCAAGAGGGAGACAGGGAGGGAGCAGGCTTCGAGAGAGGCCCTGGGGAGGGGGATCATTGGGGGGAGAGCAGAGGACGTGGGGTCAGGAAAAGGAGGACAATGAGGGGGAGAAAGAACAAGTGCAGTAGCATTGCCAGAAGCAGTAATAGGATGCTCAGAAAATTAACAATGGCGACGGTGAAGAGCACGACGATGACGACAATAACAATGATCAGCACGTTCGCAGAGCCGTCTACGACTCCATTTATTGGGGCTCCTTGTTCCCGCTCGCATTGCTGCAGAAGTTTCCGTGCGCGCGACAGGGTATGTAGTACACCCGCACAAGCAATGCGACTGATGATTTGGGTTCCTGAACAAGATGACTGCAACAACGGCGACGAAGCCGCTACGCAAACCTCCTTCCGGTGTGGCCTGGCCAAAGACATCTGGAGCCCCCTGGGGTCCGCGGCCAAAACAATTCGACAAGTGAAGCATGTTCCATCCTCCCCGTCATCCCGTCGTCATCGCCGCTCGCCGCTCGCCTTCCTCCTCCCCCCTGCCCTCGTCGCCCCCGTGCCCCGCGCCGCGCCTCTCTTCGGCCCGCGCGCCGCCCGGCAGGCGCCGCGAACTCTGCTCCTGCCCCCGAGCCCCCTTGGGAATGCCAGCGCTGCGACGGCAGACCCCCTATCGGCCCGTGCCGCGCGCGCGCGCCCGCACGGGGCACTCGTCCGGGCGCGCGGAAAAAGCCCGACGGGTGCCCGTCCCGATCGGCAGGCCCTGTCGGGGGCTGCCTCATACGATGCGAGTCGCCAGCGGCGGCTCACGACAGCGCATGTCGACCAGCGTCAGCGCGCTCAGCCGTAGGCCGAATCGTGTTCCGCACGTCGCCGCCGCAGAACTGACACGGCTGCAGCCGAAGCAGCCATGGCCGCGGCCACCAGGGCAGCCCAGCGCAGTTGAACCCGCTGGCGAAGACTGCGAGGGCCTGCAGGAGCGGAGGGCAGGCGGCAAGACTGGAAACGTGGGGCAGGGGTTTCTTGCAGGCATCGTCAAGTGGTTGTCTGCCTTACTTACGTATGCCTTCTGGGCCTGCGAACAGCCCTGAGCCGAATACAGTATGCCTTGACAACTATGTAGTCAGGGTTCAAGATCTCGGGCTCTCCACACTGTGCGCACCAGAATCCTCCGCACTGGCCTTCGATCAATACTGGCAGGCACCTGACGGTCAAGAAGGCCCATGGCCTGGACAAGCCCCTGGAATCCAAAAAGGCCCTGGCCATCGACGCATCAAATGCCTCCTCTTCCCTGGTAGTCTCTCAGTGACTCTTGGGGCAGGAATGGATACGCTGCATCGAATGCCAGTGCACGAGCAGAGGAAGACATAGGACCGAAGCATGTTGGGGGCAGAAGGGCAGGGGGAGGAAGGCGAGCAACGGTAACGATGATGATGGATGGAAGCCTGCCCCGCTGTTAAACGCGAGGAAAACGCGATCCTTGCGTGGCCACGTGCACCAAGCCACGCGCGTGACAAGCAATATTCAGCTGGACGCCGCCTTCGAGCAGGCCCTCCAGAGTCGCTCTACTGACACGCCTCTTGCG
This sequence comes from Prorocentrum cordatum, assembly GCA_963575745.1. Lineage (NCBI taxonomy): Eukaryota > Dinophyceae > Prorocentrales > Prorocentraceae > Prorocentrum > Prorocentrum cordatum. The sequence goes on along the minus strand of CAUYUJ010002836.1, from coordinate 64,815 downwards.
AGGGCGCACGCCGCAGGCGCCACGGCGCGAAGAGTGGCGGAGCTGAGCCAGCAACAGCCGCGCGCGCGAGTGTGTGTGTATGTGTTGTGTGTTTTTGTGCGCGCGCTGCGCAGGAAGGTGCCGATCCAGGGCAACCTCCTGAAAGTCTGCGCGCGAAAGATGGCATGCTGCGATTGGCTCAGGATGCGTCCCAAGAGTCCTGGATCATCTAGAAGCCCCGTTTCTACAGGCCGCGTAGGAAGCCGTGACAATCCTGAATCATGGGCACGATCCGCCATCATGACGCCTGGGCTCCTGTGAGAAGAGCCCCCCGTCTCCCTCTGGGAGGAGCGCGGCCCAGGCACGAGCGGAAGCCCGAGAGAGCGGCAGAGCAGACGACCGCCGCCTCGAGCCGCGCACCCCCTCAGACGAGGAGCGGCCACGTGCGACGGGCCGCTGCTGCGAACAGCTGCCCCTAAGAGGCCAAGGTCGACCATCACAAGAGCGACTCTTGGCCTGGCAGCCCCGAGCCCGCCTCGGCCACGGCTTATCCAACTCCCTCATCTTCTGCAAGGAAGGCGTCGCTGAAAAGGTATGGCATCCCAACACGGACCGCCCGCCGGAGAACGACACCTGGGCCAGAATGCGGCGGCCCCGCCCTCTTCGCGATAGGGGGGGGATCTCCTCCAAGGGACCCCGCAGCAAAGTCAGAGGTGCGGCCGAGCCGCTGATAGCCTCGACTCCCTGGGAATGGGTGAGCCTGGCCCGCGCGAGGCGTCGCAACCGCGAAGGCCAAGGAGGCTGATGGCTGCCCCTCCAGCACGCCTGGTGCGCCGGGAAGCTCTGCCAGATCGTGGCCGATGCATGCTCTATGTCGCATGGCACGGCGAAACGTAGTGCATGTACGCGGCGCCCCGAGCTCGGCGGTCTGCCGTGCACTCCGTGGTCCACCGAGCTCCCCGAATACAGCGCGCCACGTCGACGACCTCGGCAGCGCTCCTCTCGTGAGTTACGCTGGGCAACCGCGCAAAAAAGAACCTCTCCGACAGGCACGGACTGCGGGAGCGCTGTGCGGCCTCCCAGGGCCCTCGCTGCATGCAGGCGTTGTTCGCAGCAGCGAACGGTTCCACCATGTTGGGAATGATGCCTTCGGCGCCGGTTGCGTGAGCCGCCGATCTCGGCAATGGGGGCTCACAGGAGCCTGAAGCCCTCACGTCCCCCACTCTGGCCCTCTCCGAACGCCGCCGAAGTCGGACAACCGTTCCCGCGCGAACGTGCACTCTCCCGCGCGCTCCGTGCACGCACCCGTCGTGCGCCGAGCTGCCTTCTCCGAGGCGGCGCGGCAGGCCCGGCACGCCAGCCAGGGCCGCCAAGGGAGGCCCGGGCAAGCCGCCAGCGGATGCCCGCAGGCCTGTCGTATATGCCCCTGGCTGTGAGCGCGCAGCGCCAGGAGAGGAGAGGGGAGCGCCACGAACGGCGGCGGACGCCGAGGAGAGCGGGCGGGGCGAGGGAGGGAGAAGCGGGGCGGGAGTGGCGGGCTGGGAGGGCGCCCGGGGGGGGGAGCTGGGGGAGGCAGCGGAGGACGCGAGAGGGCGTTAGAGAGGTATCGACACTGTGGGCGGGAGGGGGACGCCTTCGTAGCCCTGGCTCAAGCCGTTGGGGCTCGAGGTTGGTCGGCGCGACCTGGGCCCCGAATCTTTCTCATGGATTCACCTGCCGAGAGCTGGACACTCTCATCACGATATCTTGTCTCAGACGACCGCAATGTCTTGGCACCAACGATACCCGTGGAGCCCTTCCCCAACAAAGGCGTTTAGTTGGCCCTGCGTGTGCTGCGACGCCTCTGTCTCATGGAATCTCTCTTGGTGTTGGAGATGCGGAGAACACTACTCGGCCAAGAGGAAATCGCCTGATTCAGACGGGGCCCAGGGATCCAAGGGTAAGGAAGTCAAGAAGCAGCGCGGTGTCGGAGGCCAGCCCGCAGGCCCGCAGGGAGACGCTCCCAAGGGACCTGGTGGGCACGGAGGGGGGTCGACCTCCCGCCTGGCCCCCCTCCCTCTGCCGCCGCAGCCAAGCCAGCTCCCTTGGCACCCGAGGGCGGGCCGGTACCCATGGAGATGGAAGGAGGACGTGCGGGTGCGCCAGCAGCCACCAGCAACATCACGGGGCAGCAGATCCAGATCTGTCAGCAGGCCCTTGACATCATGCGGAAGTTTGGAGAGCGCGGAACTCCAGCCCAGAAGGCCTTGGAGGAGTCGCTTCAGACCGTGCAGGGCTCGCGCATTGCAGCCAAACCAGTCAGCGCACAGCTCCAATCAGCAGCGGTCAAAAAGATCACGCACCAGAAGCAGCTCGAGCGACATGAAGAACAATTACGAACGTACCAGCTCAGAGTGTCAGCGCCTGCCAACACCTTGAGCAGCAGGAGGCTCTTGTCAAACAGGCGGAAGCAGCCATCGAGGAGACCAAGATGAAGATCGAGGAGGCCGAAAAAGCAGCAGGTGTGGCCAGATCAGCACCATCTACACAGGAACCTCACGACCCGAGCGATCTTGATCATATACCTGCTGCTGAACTGTCGGCGGCATGCAAGCGGAAAGCCAGCGCCGTGGCATCCAACACGCAGACCGAGTTGGCAACAATATTCACGCAGCCCACGGACATGTTCACCATCGAAGTCCCAGACGGCGGAGTGGACGTCCCAGTGGATCAGCCTCCCCGCGGCCCTCATCAACGACGCGCTGCAGGAAGCATTGAGGGAGGAGGAGATGCTGGAGGCAGGTCGAGGTCGCGACCGTCCACCCGTGAGCCTGCTTCCTCTGGCCAGGCCCCCAAGAATCCTCCAGCCAAGGCCCCTGCAAAGGCCGCCACGGAGAAACCGCGGGGGTAGCCACCACTTTTAATTTCTCACAGCCAACACGTCATCGTGGAAGACGGCCAACAATGTTTTAGTCAGCGCGCCAAAACCAACGGACGCGGTATTCCTGCAGGAGCACAGGCTCAGAGCTCCCCAGATTCCAGACGCGCAGTACACCCTTTGTCTTCAAGGTCGGGTTAGCTTATGGAGCCCCTGTACAGTCACCGCCCAGATGCGAAATTCGGAGGGGGGTGGCCGTTCTTGTACGTAGGCACCTAGATTATTGGTAATCGTTCGTCTCAGCTATCGTCTTGGCTCCTGGCAGGATATTTCACGCGCTTCTGAGAACTCTGAGTTTTGGGGTTGTCAGTACATAGATATACAAGTGGCACGTGTATGCCCAGGCTCATACAACAAGCTGAAGGGGCGTTTGAAGCAGGAGTGACATGCAACAGCGAAGTCGCACTCGAGCACAAGTGGGGTTGCCACACCTTGCGATGTGTGTACCAGGGCCCCCCAGGAAGCCTCAGGAGGCCCGACTTGGATACCAGAAGAGGCTCCAGGAGGCCCCAGGATTGTGAGTGTTGTGTGTGATGTGTGTTTTGTGTGGTGCGTGCTTGTTGTGTGTTGTCGGTGTTGTGTGTGTATGTTATGTTTGTCTAGCGTGTGATGTGTTGGGCGTGATTTGTGTCTCTGTGTGTGCATGTAGTTCTGAAGCCCCAGGAGGCCCCAGGAGGCCCCAGGCGGCCTCAGCAGGCCCAGGAGAACTCCAGGAGGCTCCGAGGCGGGGTCTGGAGTACCAGAAGGTCCAGAACGCCCCAGGAGGCCCCAGGAGGTTCCAGGAGGCCCCCAGGAGGCTCCGAGGAGGGGTCTGGGGCTCGATTGTGGGAGGATGTTTCATGCGAAACCGCCATTCTCTGAGAATCGGGGTCAACATTATTGAAATTACCATGTGGTTTTGAAGGTTTTATGTTAAAATGTTGAAATTCCCATGTGTGTTTGGACCCTGACGTCACGATCTGCGTGAGGGGTGCCACCGATTTTCAGAAGATCGAGGATGTCCCGAGCGAAACTGCAAGAAAAATCGCGGACGCGTGCGCATTAATCGCCTCTGAGCTCTACTCCCTCGGAGAGGTGCGTATGAGAATATTTTATATGTCTATATATAACAACCACTGGGTTTATTAGATTGGGCCTGGTAGGCGTAACTAGGGTGTATCCAGGATCCTTGGGTCAAATATTCTACGCTCGGGAGTGTCCTTTGTCGCGGGTGGTGATTTCAAAGTAGATCATGAGACGCAAATGGGACATATATAAGACCCGACAAGTACAACGGTGAAATGCATGCGCCTTCAAGCCCCACGCGCACCATCGGGGACAATAGGACCACGATCGACTATTTCACTGCGCGCAAGAAGCTGACGTTCAGCTTTGAGAGCACCGCAGTAGACAAGGATGCGGACATTCCTCCGCACGAGCCAGTTCGCACGGTGATACGCAGCGCGACGGAGGACATTTGGGCGCAAAAGATCGCCAAGTTCCAGAGCATGCCTGCCAAGCCTCCCATAGGACCCGCGGGGCGCCCTCCAGAGCGCGGTGGTATCTCGCAGGAGATAGGTGCCACTCTTGAAGACGTCCGTCGCCCATCAGGCACTGGGTTCAGGTCACCGACTGGAGATGGAGAGCGCACGGTTCTGCAAGCAGTTTTGGACATAGTATATCCCGCCTGGACTTCCAAGACCTGGGGAGAACTCAAAGACAAGTTCCAGCACATAGACCAGCCAGGCCAAGAAGGCGGCCAACCCCATAGCTTCGAGACGGTTCGCCTTTCTCAACTACGTGTTACCTCCAGGACCCCCCCGAATAGCGAGAGTCGGTGCATTGCCTGGACCATTCGTCGGCTAAAAGAGCTAGAAAAAAACAACCAACAAAACAAAAACAAAAAAAAAACAAGCAGCCGCGGAAGCTCGAAGCTGTTTGGCAACTTCGCCCAGCGCTCACTTCGGTTTCCTGTGGGAGGAGGCAGTTTCAAGACCTTGTGGAAGAGCCACGGCGAGTTCTGGCGCGCTTTCTGCGCCGAGCTGGTCAGGCTCGCGCTCGCCAGCAGCAGGCAGAACTGTTGCATCAGATCAGTTAGTACTTCGACACGGGTTTTGGAACACATAGTTAACGAGTGCGTGAAGAAGGAGAGGAAGGAGGCTACCGAAAGGTGGGAGGATTGGCGCGAGGAAGCTTGCGCTGGAGGAGCCAAGAGAGGACATGGCAACACGAAGGCTTCAGCAGGATATGTAGGAGAACCCGTTCGGTATGCCGACGGTGCTCGCTCGTCTGCATCTGGATTGCGATTTCAGGCCCAGCATGGTACCTGGGGCTCAACTGGGGGAGCGGATGCCCCCAAGTTTCCTCTGAATGACCCCCTGCAGGCTGACTACAGGATCCCAATGGGCCCCTCTCAAGAACAACTGCGGTCGACGGGCATCACCCCTAGCTCTTCTCGAGGCTCTCGGAGGGGGCCTTCGAGGGCATGGAAAGAATGTTCAATGCCGTGAGCATTCTTGGAAACAACCCGACCGCTTTGAATGAGCTCATTGTGGCACTATTCCGGAAAGCAAGTGGAGGCACGAGGCCCGTCGGCTTCTTCAAGAGTGTCAGCAACATTTACTCGAAGAACCTCGCCCACCATCGCCGAGAGTGGGAGAGAGTTGCAGGCAAATCCAAGCATCTTAAAATGGCTCCGCACCGCCACGCCACGGAGAGCGTCTGGAGGACGATTGCGAGGTCGGACATTGCGGGCCACGCAGACAAGCCTGTCGCGAGTATTTGGGCTGATTTGAAGCAATGTTAAGAGCGCATCAGTCATCGCGCGATGCTGTCCGAAGGAGCCAGGTGCGACTTCCCGTTGTTTGTCCTGAGAGCTGCTCTGGGCTCATTTCGATGGCCGAGACGTTTGCTCATGGTCAATGTCGTGGGCACGCCACGTTTGCCGAGTCGTAGCATTGTAGCGGGTCCGTCCACGGCTACCTTCGAAGTTGAAGCGTACATGAGTTCGACCATTCACGACGCCGCGATCGAAGACAGCACGAGCATTTCGATACACATTGACGATATCTCGTTCGACGCGATCGGCTGCACGGTGGAGAGCTGTCGAAATGGCCTTGCTGGCTTGGCAGGCAACGTTTTCAACCAGTTAGCGTGCACCCTGGAGCGCCCGATGCACTTTAAAAAGCTCAACTTCACAGCTAACAGTCATGAGGTATTGAAACAGGCTCCGCAAACTCCTAAGGAACATTCTGGAACGATTGGGAATTCAATCATTAACTTGGGAGTGTGTTGTAGTATTGGAAGTCAGGGCCTCGAGGGGATACAGGACCAGAAAGACTAAACGTTGGAAAGACTATCTGAAACGCCTCCCAAGAATCAGCCGCATGATGGACCGCATACTGGGGAACCCCATGAAAGACAAGATTTACACTTGTGGAGTGAACCCTTCAAGTTGTTACGGCGAGGAGATCCAGGGAGATTCGCTGCAGGGGATCAGAAGGTTGCACGTTCAGACGCCAATGCTTATGGGTGTTTGGTCGCCTGGCGCCGGCGTCGAGGTATGCTGGCTGTTCAAGCCGCTAGCTGACCCGCTGCACCACGCCTGTGCGACCCTCAGGAGAGACGGCCGAGAGTGGCGGTCAACTACGGATACCCAGATTAGGACCCTAGACACCCTGAGCCCGAAGGAACTTTGCCCCTCCTTCGAATACTCCCAGAAGCTTGTTGGGGATATTCCCCATAACAAAGGATGCCCGTTCAGGGTCAGGGGTCCAATGACATATCCATTTTTTGGGCAGAGCAGGCTGGATTGAGATTCCAAGAACCTGCCAAGCTGATCGCCAATCATGAGCTCGGGCTCAACATTACGGAGTCATCGCCAGTCCTCATCGCCAAACTGTTCACATTATTGTTTGAAGAGACCTGTTACGACGAGCTGTTCACGGGAAACTGCGGCATCCCGAGGACCCCGATGTCGATATCCACCCCAGGGCCAAAGAGATTCGAGAGCGATGCCTCTGGGGCTTCCCTTTCTTCAAGGTTTGGAGCAATACCGAATGGAGTTTGGATGCCAAGAGGATAATCAATAATTTAGTATGTGGAGCGACACCGACGAGCCAACTACTTTGGAAGCGGGGCTACAAGGTGCAGCCTACATGCCAATTTTGTGGGTTGAACGACACGATTTACCATAGGCTGTGGCACTGCCCGCACGGGAATTCAGCCAGGAGCAATATTGACCAGGTCATCTTGGATGCTGCCAGGGCGCCAAACGGCATGGACCCTCTCTATGTCATGCTCTGGATTCCCGTGCCTGCTATTAGCAAGCAGCCGCGTGCCGAAGATATTGCTCAGTGCGTCGACAGTGTGGGTGAAATTGACGAATTCGATTTCACGTGCCCCACTCAGGTCTTCATTGATGGAAGTTGCCTGGAACCTACCAAGCCACACCTGGCCCGAGCGGGCTGGGCTGCAGTGGAAATCACTGCGGGCGGTGATCTCAAACGTGCTGTTCGGGGTCCATTTCCGCCGAGGTGTCCCCAAAGTGCTACCTGGGCCGAGCATCATGGACTCCTCCAGGGGCTTGAAAATCTTTGGCAGGACCCTCAGAAACCAGGCGAGGAAGCTGACATTTTTGTGGATTGCCAAGCGTTCCTGACGGGATGCGCCTTTTCTTTCCGTGCCTTAGACGGGACATCCCATCAAGCAGGGCACTGGCGAGCTATTCAGAGATTCGGCAAGCACTTGACCATCCACAAGGTGAAGGCCCACCGGTCCTTACTCCGAGAGACCGCGAATGGGCAGAGCAGTTGACTGTCATTGGGAATGCCTGGGCAGATATCATGTGTCGTGAGGCCTCAGGATGAAACCTGTAGAACCTCCCTGGACGGATGGTTTGCCGTGTTTGAGGCCGCGGTGGACATTCTTGAGCTGTGGCCCCCCTGCCCGGAAGCTCCACGGGACCTTGTTCAAATAACCCAAGAGTGAAAGCCCCCCCCCGTGAACGTAGAAAGCATGACATTTTGTGGAACGGCCGTCTCTGGCAATGCATCAAGTGTGCCAAGAGTTTTAGGTCCCCACCGTCGCAAATGTCCAAGTGTGCCGCGTTTCCTTCTTCCTTTCGGTCCTTGGTCCGTGGCGTCGGTTTACGGTCGCCCAGCCAGAAGCTCTGGGCCTCAAGGATCGCAGCCTCGGGCACTCCTGTGCTTTCCTGTTTCAGAGGTGCCCCCACCTCCCGGGGCCCTGCAGCAAAGTCGAGATGGCACAGGCGAGATGCTTCCAGTCGAGGCACCTCGCCGTGGCCTAAGGGCACCCGCCTTGCCAGAACGTGGCGTGTCATCCACGGAGCTGCTCCGTGGTGGAGGGACTCGGGCGGTGACGGGGGGCGGGACGGGGTCTCTCTTCGGTCTGCCCCTCCCAGCCTAGCGGCGGAGGCGAGGCCAGCTCGCCCTCCCTCCCCAGCTCCATCTCGTGACGGCGGCCGCGAGCCCCTCACGGAGGATGATGCTGAGGCGCCTGGCCTCACCGCCCCTGGGGAGGAGGAGGACGTTGCTGCCTTTCTGTCAGACTCGTCTGACTAATCCGCCGACCCCTCGTGGGTCTCTAGGCGTGTGAAATAATTCCCCCCCCATACCCCCCCCCCGGGACCCCAAACCGGAGATTTGACCCCCCCCCCCGGCCCGGCGCGAGCGCATCACGAGGCTTCTCCGGACCCAAGAGGGCGTCAAGACGGGGCAAGAAGGCCCCAAGAGGCCTCCAAGACGGCTCACGACGGCCCCGAGACGCCACGACGGCACCAAGTCTGCCCCCAGAGGCCGCCAGAGGCCCCCAAGACTCCCCCCAGACGCCCCAAAAAAAACCCAAGAACCCCCCCAGAGGCTCCGAAACGGCCCCCAACTGGTTTCAAAACTACATTCCAGAGGCCCCCGAGAGCCGTGCCGCGAGATCCCGATACACCTACAAGATGCCTCTAACCCATAACCCAGGACTCTGAGCTTCTCTCTGTGTCCCCCTCGCCCCCCCCCCTCCACCTCGGCCCCCAAGCGGCTTCAACATTGCCTTCCAGAGGCCCCCGAGAGCCGTGCCGCGATACCCCGATACACAAACAAGAAGCCTCTAACATATAACCCAGAACCCAGAACCTCATTTCACTATCCCCCTCCTCCTCTTCCTCCTCCTCCACCTCCTCCTCGTCCCCCTCTCCTCTCCCTTCGTTTCATTCCCCACCCTCCTCCTCTCCCGATCCTCTCCGATTCTTCTCCCCCCCATCCTCCGCCCCCCCCCTTCTCTCCCCGCCCTCCTTCTCCTCCCCAGCACGCGCGCCCGATTGGGCATCATTTGCACGTATTGCACTTCAGGGTGCCCTTCTTTTCGTCGCGCGCGACATGGGCAGGGCTCCTGGGAAACGCCGACTTCGGTAGTCTCCTCTCGCACGCGCCGCTGCACTGATACGCTCGGCCACTGCGTGCTGTGAACCCGAGTTTCTCACAGCCCCCGCACACCACTTTGAGTTGTTTCGTCTTTCGATGATGTTCCACTTGTGTTAGCTTCAAATGTTTAGTGTCCGAGAACGCTCCCGGACGTCCATTTTCCGCGCATGTTTCGGTCTCGCGCGTGGTTTTTTTGTTGCCCGATGGTCCAGGATGGTCCTCGATGGTTCTCGCCGGGAAAAAATGCACACGTCCTTATGTTGCATCCTCGGGAGACCTTGTCTGTCCCGTCGCGGCCCTCTCCGCGTCGAATCCGCGTTGAATCCATGTCGGACGCGTCGGAACCGTGTTGAATCCGTGTCGAACCCGCGTCGAATCCACGCCAGATCCGCGTCGAGTCCGCATCGAGCCCGCGTCGGGCCCCCAAAGAGACACCAATTTTGGGGACAGGCGAAGTCCTCCGAAGGTGCAACAGAAACGCCCGAGCGACGCCAAGACGCGGAGGTCTG